>RJWM01023262.1:0-32432 GCA_004363535.1 Dasyprocta punctata
CAAATATTCACACTTTCTCCTGAAATCCCACGTTGTGTCTGTAGAATCCCACACAGGCCCTATTGCTTTGGCCCTGATTTAGCAGAGTTAATTTTGAACCTACTGCTCTGTGCTTATAGATCTTATTATCTCAGCAGTTTGGGAGGAAATCATAATAAAAAGTGGCAAGGGTTAACGTGTTTATTTCTCTTCCAATATTTTCCTTATCCATAACAAAAATGCTGTATGCTTCAGTTAATAGAAATAAATCAAATCAAATCAAATCACTGCAACACTGGCCCACAGAAGGACAGTTGGTGGAAAGTTTTCCTGTTTCTCTGTTGCCCTTTAAGCAGGACTTCACTATGGGAAGACGTATTTTTCTACTGGGTTGAGTCTCATATGAATCATCAGCTGATTAAGTTACTACCGCCCTCCCATCTCACAGCAATGATAAGAGAGGTCGAGGTGCAAGTTGGGTGCTGTTCTGCTCTCCTGTCAATGGTGAGGGCTCAAAAATTATGTTTCCTAGGATACGGGGTCTGCGGCACTAGGAAGGCTCTCTCTGAAGATCCTTTAGCTACCTGAAGACCGGATCCGCTGAACAGGAGCGTGAGTGCCTTCAGTCTGACCAAAATGCCACTAACCAAGGAAGAGACAACACCTCACTGAGCTCCGTAACTTCATCCTTGGTCACTCTCTGTCCTTTCATCCCACTCGTCCGCCCTGCGCAGTGCTTGCTACCCCTCTGGAGTTGGCCACAGCTGCTACTCTGCTCCTCCATGGAAAGCACGGTGCAGTCTCAGCATCAGGCTTGCCTCTGAGTTTCCCTTTCTGTGTGGCTCCTGTGCACTTGTGCATCCTCATGAACTCGCCTCCCTGCTCTGCTGGTAATCCGTCTCCTACCTGCTTGTTTCAGGATTCTAATTATGGAAGCCTGAGAGGGAAAGTTTACACTTCCCCGTAGGACAAACAATGCATACAGCTTGTACACCGAAGGCACTCTGCCTTTCTCTTCTGACCTTGACATATACGAAAATTTCAATACTGAAATTTCCTAAGTCACTGTCATAGAAATAAAATGAAAACAACAACGCATTCTTTCTCTCAGTTGGAAATTATTTTTTAAAAAATAATGATACTAACATAGCCTTTTCATTTTCTCTGTAAAAATTGCAAAGGCATTCTAAAATGTAAAAATCAAAGCTAAGCATTAAATTCATTAAAATGTCCTGTAAAGAATTTCCAGAAAAATTTCAAGAGGAAGAAAGAGCATCATTTGGGAGACATGACACACTATGTATCGAGAAATAAACATGAAACAAAAATCATTGGTCATTTCAAAATCAGGGTCAAAATAAGTATCTGCTGAAACCTATAAATCCATAACCATTTTTCTCTTGGCATAACAGAATTCTGCTTCAAACAAGGTATTGGCAAATACCACATTCCTTGATACAGTGAATCTCATCATTTTCCTTCTGCACACACATTTTTTCTAGTAACTGAAATTTAAACTAAATTCTTCCAGTAAATTTGAGTTACTAGCTGGGCTTTGGGGGGGGGAATGTATTAAATTTATTTATAATGCATAGACTCTATGATCAGCCACTATCTTATCAAATTATTATGCACCCTAGGCTAAGAAAAATGCAAGTCTAGACATTTAATGAATTTCCTGTTTTCAATTATATTTGATCAAATATGCTGGCAACATTAGAGACTTGATCTGTATCAGAACCAAGAGAAGGAATTAAATACATGTTTTTGAAAGAGAGACATGGAAGTTAGAAGATAGCCTTTGAGTAAAAAGTATAATGATGTAGATGATGCTAGGATTTACTCATGGAGAAAAGGGTGAATCCATAATATTGAGGAACCTAAATCCAATTGTAATAAAAATAATTGCTTTCCAAGCCAATCCCCAGAACCTGTGACAGGCACCTAAGGAAGGGACTTGGTAGATGTGAGAGATTTTGAGATAGAAATATAAATTTGACTTAATCAGAAGGACCCAGTTTAATCACATGATCTGGTCAATGGGTCACAAAGATTGGGAAGTGAGCAGGCTGGTTTGAAGACAGGAGAAGGCCGTGGCTTCTCGAAGTTGGACTAGGCAGGAATAGAGTCTTCCCCGGAGCCTCAAGTTGGAACGCAGCCCCGCTCACACCTGGACTGTAGCTCATTAAGGCTCAGGTCAGATATCTAAGCTCCAAAACTGTTAAATAATAAGTTTGTGTTGCTTTCAGTTCCTGAGTATCTGATAATTTCTTACAACAGGCATAGGAAGCTAATACAATAACCCAAAGAAGAACATGTGAAACTTGGAAAAAACAAATCATTGCATATCTTCTTCAAAGAAAGATAGCAGTGAATGGTTAATAAAAGGAATTTCTCAAGACATTTCTATATATATTTGTCTTTTGATTGCAAATTCAAAAATACATTTTAGATGGAAAAGAGAATGCAAGATCTCCATGCAGTGAGCGGGGCAGCCACCATGAAGTTGTTGAAGAAGCGGCTCAGGACCACAGTGTCACCGTCAGCACAGTGGTCAGGACAGCAATAAACCTGGGTCCAGGGAAGCAGACCTGAGTCAATGATCTATATACAGAATTCTACTGCTGAGAGCAGCACAGTATTTACTGGGACTGCTTATGCTTCTCTTTCCATTCATATGACCAAACCCGAGAAAACCAGAGCCCTGCATTCCTCTAGGTTATCAGCTTGGGGGTAGGTATAGTACACAACTGCCCTAGTTACTTTTCTCTTGGTGCTGAGACAAAATACCTGAAAATTAAGGAAGGAAAGGTTTATTTAGCTCATAGTGGAGGTTTCAGTCTGTAATCAGCTGGCTCCGAGGCAGGGAGGCATGGTGAGGGGCAATGGTTCAAAGTGGCAGAAGACAGCAGAAGTAGCAAGAGCAAAAAAGAGGAAGAGCAAGCCTCTTTTCCTCCCTTGTATTGCAAGCAGGTTACCCCCACCCCAGGGCAGGTGTAGCACTCACACCACCTCTGTGCCCTCCTCTTGCACAGGATGAGGATGTTTACGAAGTGAGGACCCTGACACTCTGCTGAGTCTCTTGGTTAAACTTCTAAACTTCTTCATATTGACCCAATGTATCAACCATTACAAGGACACAAACTGGCTGTCCATCCAAGTCAGTGAGACTTTAAATGCCACACTGTGCCAAGAAATCAGAGACATTCTCTCTAGAAGCCTACAGTTGGGAATAGCCATTGTAAGAAGAGAATCTGAGTCCTTGTGAAATGAAGCCTGTGCCTAAGACAGCAGAGCTGAAAGAGGAAGGAAGGAAGTGGGGCAGATGTGATTTAATGCTTTCGTCTGCACCATGGGTCCTGCCATGGCTGGGCCTCACCCTGCTCAGTTGTATGGACCAAGACACTGCTCTTCTAGTTTTAGTTGCAATTGAGAATCCTTATAAAACAGAACCAAGGTGTATTTCTCCTTTTCCACTTACACAAATTCCCTTTCTGCCAAGAAGGGAATTCTATATACAAAGTACGAACTCGTAACAGGGGTAAAATACAAACACCTAGAAGAACAAAAGTTCAGCAGTCTCCCTCCAACCTAATTTTCAAATTTCTGTCATCTATGAGGATGAAGGTAACCCAGTGCTTGTGTCCAAAAGAATCTAGGTCTGTCTCCAGTCTCAGAAAGGTTGAGAAACAGTGCTAAATAGTCATGGAAACCCTAGTTTGGGGTGTATGTATTGCTGAGCTTCAAAAAATGTACTTCACGTTTACATGTCAATGCCCTGGAGGACCCTGGTAAACTGAGTTCACAGGACAGGTATTGTTCTCCCCACTTCACAGAGGACGAAGCTGACGCTTGGAGGTATTGTTTGTCCAGGTTATGATCAGGGCTGAAGCTTTCACCTTTACACCTGCATCTTCATTCTTGACCCCAAATCCTTTCTAAACAGGTGAAAGTTCTTTTCTCTGCAACATATACAATTTTAATACTTTTCCTGCAATGCAACTGAACACTGGATTCCCCTGGAAACATTTGGACACTGAAGTTATTCTGGGTAAGTGCTATCTTTGGCAATTATTACTTAGAATAATGTTGTTCGGAGATAAATACAATGTCTTCCTTACTTCAGTAATCACTGGGTGGCAAATCAATAGAAGAGGTGGTTTGTTTTGAAACTGGAAGGAAAGGAGTTCATTGAACAGTTAAGGAAAAAAACTTCTCTTAAAGTTTAATAAAGTCTGAGTGCTATTGCTTAAGTCACTGTGATGCAGCTAAGAGACTTCACTGCAAGATCCATCTAAGGCTGACACTGCTTTTTATCCACCATAGCTCATGAGTGGACATGACTGAGATGCCCTACCCAGTCCCTAGCCAAGATTACTGTGCTAGACTGAGGGTCTCGGTGCAGCTTCGTTTCACGGCCTCACATGCTGACAGTGTGGGTCCCACAGGTGTGATGAGAAGTAGGGAAAGCTCAAGGCAGAAGGGTTCAGGAAAGAAGTTCATTTTCACTGTGTTTATGACAGATGTAATGGACTGACCCAAATTCATTCATGTAAAGCCAAATGAGCTTAAATGTAATGAACTCAAATTAATTTTCCTGTGGAATAGGTGTTATTATACCTGTCCCTCCCAAATGTTCGCTTTGAGTGCTACTGTTTCATAAATGGAGAAGAACCAGAAAGATTTAGGACTATCAAGAGTTTTGATGCTGTTGTGAGATGCTATTTTGAAACTGAAGGGAGACCCAGGGAGTCTGCACAATTTTCAGCGGCGTGTTTGATCCTCTGCGCTCTGTGCTGGAGATGTGGTCCTCCTGAAGGGAACACAGGACAAGAACCGTGCCCTCCAGACAAGAGGGTTTGTCAGCTCCTGGGACCATGAAGAAAGCTTCCTAACTTGGAGAATAAAATGCATAGAAACTGATTAAAGTCTTGGATTCTTTTCCTGGCAGGAGTTAGAATAATTTATGTGTTTTCCATCTGAAACTTCCTGTCTGATTGCACTGAGGAGAACAAAGTCATTAAAGGCAATTACTATGTTAATAGACAAGAGATTGAAAACACCGAAGGTTGAGTAAGTCCGTCTTTCTGTGACACACAGTAGTCTTCTCTGCCTGGAGGTTTCCAAGTGAATACGAATTGGTAATCAGGATGTTTCATATTCATAATGCAATCAAAATGCATATTTGATTGAATATCTCATTTAATAAACCAAGAAAATATTCATCACTGTTTAGCAATAATTATGATATGTATTTTTATTTTTCTATCAAGGTCTAACTATGTATAGTAAAATGCTCAGTTCTTAGTGCACTGTATGGTGAGAAAAAGTGTGCATACCCATGAAACCAACAGTCGATCAAGCATACAGCTTGAACTTAGAGACCTGGAGATTCTTAGTGTATGCCCTTCCCCAAACTCAGAAAGACCACAATGCTGAGTCATGTGTCTACTGACTAGCTTTGTATGCCCTTCAACTTCATAAAAATGGAAACACACAATACATATCTAAGTTTCCTTTCTTCATGCATTATATTTTTAATATTCATCTATGCTGTATTCATCCCTATTTCATTTCTTTCTGCTGCTATTATGCCATTGTAAGAATATACCACCACTCATTTATTCTCTGTTGATAGAAATTTTGTTTGTTTGTTTTGGGAGGAGGGGGGTACGAGCGATTGAACTCACAGCCTAGCGCCTACCAGGCAGATGCTTGAGCCATGGAGCCAAACTCCTGGCCCTTGTTGATAGAAATTTTGACTGCTGAAAATATTTGCTTTTATGGATGAAGCTGCAATAAACATAGTACAAATACTTTCGTGGCTGTATGTTTTCATTTCAGATGTAGAAACACCTTGGAGCTGGATTGTTAGATCATGAAGTGGTCATGGTTGCACACAAGTTTATAAGGAAATACCAACAAGTTTGTACCATTTTTCACTCCTACCAGCCAGCACGATGAATCCAGTCCCACTCTGCACTCTCTGGCATTTGGTGTTGGAAGTGATTTAGATTAAACCATTTCAGGTCGTCATCTGTGCGACAGGATCTCATTCTGGTTTCAGTTTGCATTTCCATGATAACAAGTAATGGCCGACATCTTTTCCTGTCTTTGTGGCTATTGCTGTATCCTTTCTTTAGAAAATGTCTATCTCTTTTGATAATTTTAATTGAATTATTTGCCTTATTTTTGATATGTAAAGTTTTTAATACGACTTGCCCTCAAGTCTGCCATATATGCAGATTATATATATTACTTGTCTGTGATTTGCATTTTTGTCAGTCTTTTTTTAAAAGAATAAGTTTATTGGTACAGTTTAGATATGTGTAATGATCACATTTGTCATAAGGAACTTGTACCTGGATATGATTTATCTTAGTTCTTTTTTTTCCCATTTCCCCAACCTCTCTTCAATCCATCTTCCTCTCCTTATTTATGAAGTTTTGTTTCTATTTAATACTTTTTTTGTAATCCTTCCTTCAGTTCCCCTTTCCTTTTGAAAAATTTCTTCCTATTTCACAATGTCTATTATACATTTTGGTTCTTATTTATGCTGTCAGTGTCTCATAATGCAGAGACAATGCAGTATTTACAGGTGTGTCTAATTTATTTCTTTTAAGAGTATGGCTTTAAGGTTCATCAATTTAGCTATAAATGTCTCAAGTTTATCCTTTTTTATGGTGGAGTAGCACTCCATTGTATAAAAAATCCCATCTTTTTAATCCCTTCATCAGTAGATGCGCATTTGGATTGTTTTCAAGTTTCATATTACAACTCGTGCTGCTATAAACATGGGTGTGCATATACGTCACTGTGGTATGATGTTTTCAATTCTTTTGGAAAGATACCAAGAAGGAGAATAGCTGGTTGAAATGGCTCCTCTAGTTCTAGTTTTTTGAAGACTCTCCTTACTGAGTTCCATAGTGGTTGTACCAGTCTACACTCCCATCAACAGTAGAGAAGCATTCCTTTTTTCCCACAGTGCCACCAACATCTGATTTCTTTGTAATAGCTATTCTTTCTGGAGTGAAATGGAACGTTAGCATTGTTTTAATTTGCATCTCTCAAATGATCAGTGATATTGAACATTTTCTTACATATTTATTTGCAGTTTTTTCTTTTTCATCTGAGAAGTATATATCCATTTCAGATCCCTTTTTTGGATTGAGTCTTTAAATTGGGAGGAGGTCTGATTTTTTTTTCAATTCTTCATATGTTCTAGATATTAGTCCTTTGCCTGAAGAACAAATGCCTGAAAATTTTTTCCCACTCTGTGGGTTGTCTTTTCACTCTGTTGATGTGCAAAACCTTTTTAGTAAGGTGAGATCCCAGTTGTTGATTCTTTGTAGTATTTCCCATGCCATTGGGGTTTTGTTCATGTGGTCTTTCCCTACACTTATATCTTCAAGAGTTCTACCTATTTTCTCTTCCAGTAGATTTATGTTTCTGTTTTAATATTTATATCTTTGATCCATTTTGTTTTAGTTTAGTGCATAGTGATAGACATGCATTTAGTTTTAGTCTTTGACATGTGAATAGCCAGTTTTGTCACCCATTTATTAAAGAGTCTTTCTTCCAGTGAATGTGTTTGGCCTCTTTCTCAAAGATTAGGTGGCTGAGTGTGTTTGGATCTGCTTTTTGCATCTTCTAATCCATTCTATCGATCCTCGGGTTTTTTTTTTCTTTTTAACCAGTACCATGCTGTTTTTAGCACAGTAGCTCTGTAGTATAATTTCAGTTCAGGGGTTGTGATGCCCTCTGTCTTCCCTTGGTTACCCAGAATTGTTTTTGCTGTTCTAGGTCTTTTCTAGTTCCAAGTGAATTTTAGGAATGTTTTCTCTAGTAATGTAAGTTATGCTGCTGGTATTTTGATTGGCATTGTCAACCTTATCAAAAAAGGAAAGAAAAGACTTAAATTCATACAATTAAGAATGAAAAGAGTGAAATCAGAATGAATTCTTTGAAAATTCAGATCACCAGTACCCACACTGAGAACCTTTACTCTAATAAAAATGGAAAGCACAGAAGAAATGAACACATCCTAGATATATATGAGCTATCAAAGTTGAATCAAGAAGATATGAAAATTCTGACTAACCCAATATTTGTCAATGAAATTGAAAATGTAATTAAAAATATGCCAACAGGAATAGCCCAAATCCTGATGGATTCACTGCTGAATTTTATAAGGAACTTAGAAAAGATCTAATGCCATTACTCGTCAGACTCTTTAATGAAATTGTAAGGGAAGCAGTACTCCCAAAGTCATTCCAGGAGGCAAGCAGTACCCTGATAACTAAGCCAGAAAAGATCCAACCAAAACTAAAAACTCTAGGCCAATCTCCCTAACAAACATAGACACAAAATTCCTCAATGAGATACTGTTGTCAGTTTTTTGAAGAGTACAAACTTAATTTTTAGGAAATTCAGCTTACCTTTTTCTTTACCTGTTAGAATTAGTGATTTTGCAATCTCCATGAAATGTTTGACTACAAAAGTCACCAAAAAAAACCCAAAAAACAAAACAAAACAAAAAAACAAAAAAAAAACCCCAACTCTATAGATTTTTTAAAGAAGCTTCACAACTTTAGCTTTTAAATTTCATCTGTATTTTATCAATTTCTGCCCATTTTCACGAGAGGTATAGCTCAAGTTTCTTTCTTTTTTTAAATTTTCTGTATACAGATGTTGAATTTTTTCCATGATCATTGGTTAAAAAGACTTGCCTTTTTCCAGTGAGTTACCCTGGTGCACTTGTCACATTTAATTTCCCCAGCATATCTGCAGATCTGCCTGTGGATCTGACTCAGTTTCATGAATCAGTCTGTCCTGAAGACAGAATCCTGCTGTCTTGGTATAAGGTAGTTTTATGGTAACTCTTAGCATGAGGAATATATGCCCTCCAAATTTATTCTTTATGGTCGCCTTGCTTACTCTAAATTCTTTACCTTTCCTTATCAATTTTGGCATCAGTTTTAATATTTTTTTACTGTCTCCAAAAAAAAATCCTGCTGAATATTTTAAGATGGTGTTTTACAGATTCCTCTCCTTTCTACTTACCAATCAAGCAATTAAACCAAAAGAGTGGGTTAAAGCAACATCTCTCAAACTGTAGTACATGGAAAACTTAAGCCTCTAAGCTTTTCTTGCTGGTCCAAAATCATTTTTCCTTTTAAACTCATTCTTTCACCAGTGCACAGACTACATGAAGTTCATTGCAATGGTTTCAAATTTCACATTGCAATTAATCTTTTAAGGAAGTACTTCTTTTCAAGTTCTGAGGTCCTAACAAAGACTATTCACAACTACTTTAGAAAGCCATTAAAACATATCTTCTTTTTTCACCTATGTGTCTGTTTGAGGCCATATTTTCTTTATATAAGTGAACAAAAATGACATATCACAGCAGATTGGGGGACATGCAAAAGGGTAGTTTTCATGAAAATCTGTTTTAACACATGTAACTTATTTTTAAAAATTGATTTAATGGTACAATTTAGATACACATAACAATCACAATCATCATAGGGAATTTGTACCTGTATATGTACATGATATACCTTTGATTCTTTTTTTTTCCATTCCCCTCCCCTCCCTTCAACTCCTCTTCTCCTCCTTATTTACAAAATCTGTGTTTCCATGTTTTCCTTCTTTTCTAGTTTTTTCTCTTCCTTTTCCTTGAATTCAAAATGCATGTTTTTTAAATTCTGATTTTAATTTCTCATGTAGAAAAATGTAATAGATATAATCCACATATCAGTCAATGGTCATTTGGTTTTTAAAGATATTTTGACAATCTTTAGTACATTCTCAGATGTAGTTTTTCAGAAGCTTATTTCTAATGGTTTCATTTTGAGGAGTGTTATATCAAGTTAGAGGGTTTAACAACCCTCTTAGCTACTCAGAATCATACATTTCTTCATTATTTTATCACATGTATCCTATTCATATAATCCACCTTCAAGACTGTATGTCTAATTATTAAATTCAAAACAGTAATTTCATCTAACTTTGAGAAAATGAGACAAATAGTCTCAATAGCTCTTGTTTAAATTTTCACTGAAAAAACAATTTCTTCATTCTCTGTTCTAACAATTCTTCTTGAAAAGGTCAAATAATGTTTAATTCAGCTTATAGATCCTAAAGTAATTTGAATATTTCAGACAACATTAGTGTGTTCATGACAATCATCCTTCCATTTTCCCCATACTCTAAAAATTTTTAAATGATAGACATAAAAACACTTGTAAATTCACTTATTCAAGAAACATTCCAGATTTATCTGAAGACTATATCTGGATTCATATGAATAATTATTTCTAAAAGATCACTTTGTTTTAATGCATAGAAAATCTGAGGAAAGTAAACCATCTATAGTATAAAGAAGGGTTTCTATGCAACAAATTCTACTCCTACTTAAAATGACAAGTCTACCTCTTCGCTTGGAGTCACCATCCCACACAAAATTATATCCTTTATCCAGATCCACAGGTTCAGAGTCACATTCTTCATCCATTAGAAAAGCTTTACAAATGCTCTTAACATTTCTTGCAAATCCAACTTCAATTGTACAAAGGAAAGCCTAAGATATAATAATTATTCCCACACAAAAATGAGAGCGGCAGTCTCTGGTGTAGAAATAGATAACAAGCTTGGATTTCCATGTACCTTGGAAGGCTGATATTTTTTCAAAGCATCCAGCCATTTTCTTCCTGGGGACAGGTTGCACAGAAATATTCTCACATAGTCCTGAAAAAAGAAAGCCTTGAACTTTGGATCTAAAACACAGCTGACATGCATTATCACTGGATGCATCAAGTTAAGGACTGCGTGTGAGAAGGTGCAATTGCAACTGCTCCTGAAGGGGAGTCTTGGAAACACGGGGACTTGCCAGAGGTGCCAAGTGTCTGGATGAAATAGATGGAATTACTGCAGCACTGAGAACCATGAAGAGACCAAGGACCTTAGTACCCCACTGTGGAAAGCCCTGCAGAGGCTCTCACAGGTGGAAATGGTCCTTATGAGAACAATATTGGTGATGGACATTCACCACTCTGGTAGCAATTGGTTCCATAGTTTACAGCTTTATTGGCCAATTCCACTTCTGTTACTTCCACCTTTATTCCCTTATGTGAAAAGGGAGCAAAACCAACACTGTGTTCTGGGTTCATTTCCCCATAAGGCAGCCTGCAAGCATAAGTGAGGTCTTATGAGTGATCATTCCTGCACCAGCCAAGGCAAAACAGGAAGTGGATCATTAACCTATTTCCATGATAATGGACTCAAGATAGTACTCCTTACTTTGGAAGAGTAGACATTTAATTTGTTCTTCTGGATTAGAGTGCCTGGTTACCAACAATGCTAGTAGTTCACACAGCCCTTTTATGGGTCCCCTTAGGTATGGGTGAAGGAAATTTCAGATTTAAATGAAAAATTCAGAGGTTCCTAGACCAAGCATGTTGGACTCCTCCTGCTGCTGCCAATGGTTTGCCCTCAAAGAAGAATTCTTCTCAAAATGAATAGAGGAAATGCTTGGATTTTGCTTGATTTCATTCACAGATGAAGAAGTTCACAGTGACTATCTTAGGTTTTCCTTACTAATTTATTACTTACATAAAGATTGCCATACACTTAAATAAATATATATTGACCCAGAATGAAGAAGAAGGCAGAGTTGGGAAGCAGGAAAAAGGACAAATGTAGTGACCCCAAACACTCCCCATTCGCAATTCCTCCGGGAGTTCTTACAAATGAAATGTGCTTAATCCCATAATCCTACTTCTATCACCTATAAGAAGATTAAAAATAGCTTAGGTCAAAGGTCCTTTCTGTTTATTCAACCAGTAAATGCTGAGAGCAGTGTGCCAGATACTAAGATAGGTATTAGTATCACTACTTACATAAAGTAGTGAACAGAAACATGTAAGTACAATTAAGTGTGTTGCTGATTATTACTCATACAGCATTTCCAAAGGCTTCAAGTATTCTTCCAAACACCTTACAAATATTAGCCCATTTGTTCACTATAATTAATCTATAAGGGAACAATCGTGGCAACCAATTAATATGCCCAAAGTCATATGCAATAAAAGATGGAACCTATAATTTTATATAGTAGATTTCCAATGCACTTGGTTTTTAACCCAGAGGCAGAATATATTTAACATCAGGATTTCATGCACACACACACACACACACACACACACTCACATACACACATACAAAAAACCAGAATGGAGTTTATGCTAAATATTTGTTTTTGCAAAGCCTGATACAGCCTAATACTTCCAATTTTCTTCCAGTGCCTCATAATTTTTAAAAAAGTATCTGTCAAGTGTAAGTCCCTTCCTCATAAGTCATAACCTAACATTTAAAAATACTTGGTTTTGTGACTGGATCATGGGAGGATATGGAAGGAATTATCACAAAATAAGCATAAGATTTCACGTGTGCTATCAAACGTTTTAGAAGCCAAGATCTAAAAAGCAGGAGAGGCAGATCAGGGTAAAGACCAGCAGAGCTTTCTGGACATCTTTCAGTGTGCACAGGCTCTGGGCCAGGAAGGAACCTGGCCCAGGGAAGAAATAAAAGGCCTATGAGCTGCGGAGCATGGGAGGAGTAGAGGTGGAGGAGCTCAGAATGAGCTGGGAGAGGTAGGGGGCCACCAGTTTGTAGGAGGTTTTGAGGCCATTATCATGACACTGAACCCAGAGCGGGGAGCTTCTCAAGAAAGGGAGCTCCAAACAATGAGAGTGAAGCACTGAAATAATCTAACTGGACCTCACATTTCCTCTAATGCAGGTTGAGCTGAGCTTGTGAGGCTGTGCGGGCCCCCTGAGCTGCTGTCCCAGCTCGGGTGCATCTCCACCAGCGGCTCACCCAATTCTTTGCTGCTGATCTCAGTGGCTCAGTGCCTGCTGCATCCCCTTCTCTGCCCGCTGCCCTCTGCAGGACGGGAGTTGCCTGTCCTGGAGGTCACATGTCTTCCTTGACCTTGCAAGTAGAGCAGCCAGTAGGCAATGACCCTCTTCCACAGTGCTTCGAAAGAAGGCCTCTTTGCCTAAAACAGGGTGGCTCTGTGATGTAATTTATGACCTTCTTCCAGGGAACCTGACTCAAAACGTGAATAATGTATAGATATGACTGATAAAGCTAGAAATTGGAAATTGACTATGAACATTGTGGCATTTTGACTAGATTAGGAGTTCCTAGAGAACTGGGAAAACCTCAATTCTGGGTGTGCTTGTGAAGCTGTTTCCAAGATGAGATTGGCTTGTAAGCTGGCGGACTGACTCCGCCTACCATATGGGTGGGCACCGTCCATTCAGCTGGGGCGGGGGGAGTGTTGGAGCTGTGTCTAGATAGAACGAAACAAAAGGCGGAGAAAAGACAATGTTCTCTCGCTTTCTTTCCTCTCTCTGGGATACTCTTCTCCTGCCCCGGACTTCAGAATTCCAGCATTCCTGCTCGTGCACCCCAGGACTTATACTGTTGGTTCTCTGGGGTCCCAGTCCTTCTATCTTGGATTGAGAATTACACTAGCAGCTTTCCTTGGACAGAGTTACACTACTGGCACCCCAGCTTACCAACCACATGTCATGGGGCAGGTATTCATAATCATGAGAACCAGCTTGCTTTCTAAATCCTCTCCTGTCTGTCATCTACCCTCTTGGTTCAGTTTCTCTGTAGAAACATGCCTAGTACATTGAACAGACATCATTTGATTTCAGTTAATGTGTACTTCCTTTACTTGAAAGTTTCACAGTAGTTAGTGAGCATAGTCTGGATTGCTACAGATCTGAGAAAATCTTACTATTGTTCCAAAGATTCCCAAAATACCCTCTTTGCTCCCATGTGCCTTATGAATGAAACTATCTTCCCACATCCCAGAATGGACAGTTCTTTAATCATAGGGCTTTTTGCCACCACCGTCTCCACCTCTACCACCTTCACCTCTACTTCCTCCACGACATCGCCTCTGCTACCAACACCGACATCACCTCCATCATCATTATCACTGTCACATTCACCTCCATCACCACCACTCTAATCGCTTTAATCCACCATTGTGATTTCTTCCACCAGACCCACCTCAACTTGTACTATCACCAATGACAACACCACCTCTGCTACTGTCACCTCCATCTCTCCCACCATTTCTTATCCCTCCAGCTCCATTTTCATCACCACCACCACCATCATTACCAACTTCATTACTTAATTGATTGATCATCTAGCCTAAGGCACACTAGGTTTCTGTCAAGTACTTACTGTAAGAGTCTCAGAGAGGCTTAATCTGAACCAGGCACAAGTGACTAGAGAGGGCCACATGACCTTCAGAAAGGAGGGAGCCTTACAGATGCAGAGAGGCAAGTGGAGACCCCCAGTGAGGACGATGCTAGAATGAAGACAGGTGTGTTTTCTGGCCCCTATATGACTCCCAAAGCCATGTCTCCCCACATCTTGGGACTTTAAAGATGTAAACTCAACCAATCCATTTGTACTTAAATTGTCCACAGGATGATACTCTTTTTTTTTTGTTAGTTTGAAATCAATTCTTAAGTAAAAGTGACAATGTAGAATAAAAATAATTGTAGCAATTCCTTGATAAAGACACTATGAAAAGAGTGTAGTCAGGTATTAAACTTACTTACTACATCAGGTCATGTGGTAATATTTATACAAACATCATCATTCTGGGAAAAGGAAAGAGACATAAATTTGTGCATGTATACATAAGATAGCTAAGATGACTATACCACTAATTGTATTAGTTCTTGGAAAAGAACAGTTAGGTTTCACATGATTAGATCAATTTTACATGTGTACATCTGGTAATCTAAGCAACCCTTTGGAAGGTAACAACATACAACATTGCAGTCATGGTTAAATTCCTATCATCCTGTTTTGAAAACCTGTACTGTTACTGTTTGGGGTTTGTTGTTGTTTGCTTGTGTCTTTTGCTTTTTGTGTTTCTTTTCTGTGTCTTTTTTTCTCTTAAACAAAAAAAATGGAAAGCTATGAAGTGGATTTAAATGGAAATACATAGCTTCATTCTCACATGTTCTCTTTGGGGTCGTGTGTCATGAAAGAATAATCCAATGACTCACTGTATTAACTGCATTAATTTGGAGTTCATTGAATGATCACACATTTGACTCTCGGGGATGAATGAGACTAAGCAAACTCATCACTTACCCTAACCCCAAAATGTATAACGTTCCTATCATGATTCGAGCTGCTAATGTTGTGCAAATGTGTTCTTACTGCAACCAAAGCTGAGGTGGTTGTGGAGAAATTGTCAGTGGCCACAGGTGAAACATTTCTTCCTGTATATGTAAGGAGAACCAGGGCTCAGGAGCAGACTGTAAAGGCAACAAGATCATAATTTGCCCTTCATAAAATTTCCAACATTCAGCCACTGCTACCAGGGAACTCAGGATGAAGAAATTACTGTGTCTTACTCCTCCCCATCGTGAGCACAGGTGCGTCCTGCAGAGAGGTGTCCAACAGTTCATCTCGGGATTTAGGACTCAGAGGGCTTCTCTAAATTTTCATTTTAAAAAATAATTTGTGAGAAATAAAAAGGTGATAGTCCTGAGACTTTCACTACCTACTCACTCACTGATAGAATTAATGCATTTAATTTCTGCCTGACAGTTGGTTATGGATTACATTTGGAATTAAGTGCTTTAAGCTATAAATCCCTTATCTTTCAGACTGAGAGATTTCCCTGAAGAATGCCAAAGATGTGCCTACAAAACACTGTATATCTGTTAATTACTATACTTGATTTTGATTCACTGAAAATCCTTGCAGGATGTTTTGTAAGCCACTTCAAAAAATGATCTATTCCTCATTAACATATAATAAACACTGGAACAGTATTCTAATGTGCTAAAATGATATGCCCATACTTTCACAAACATCAGAAAATATTCTTGTTATTGCTTTTAGACTTTGAATTAACATCAGAATCCTTTATTTAGTTTAGGATTTAAAATGCATTATTAATAGAGTAGAAAATACGATCTTATAAAATATGTACAGTAAAGAATGTAAACAGAAGGAAATAAAGCCATCTATAATTTTCCTGCCTATGGGTTATGACAGAAAGTATATTTTCTTATAAATGTATTTTAAAATTTTGACCTAATAATGAATAGTAAATATGCTTCACAGTCATTTAAAACTATAGAATAATTTCCCCAATGTAATATTTTTATCAAAAATGTGACCCATGGGGTACCCTAAGTTTTGAGTGCCCAGCATAGACACCAGCTTGGCTGTCCATTTATCATTCACTCACCCACTCGTTTGCTTTAAAAATTTCCCTGTCATGGCACTGAATAAATTTCCCCAAGCTTGTCATTTGCCTTTCGTTTTATTTTCTTCTTTTATTGATAGCTACATTTATATTTAGAATTGGTTGAGTGGGGGGGAGATTTGTTTCAATTTGCTTTATTGTTTGAAATCCTGCAAAAGGTGACATGTTCTCACACTCTTTCGTTTTGCTACGATATCTTCAGTTACCGGCTCCTGGTGCAAACTTCAGACCCCGCGGGAAGACATCGCCGTGGACGGTAGAGTCTTGTCTGCCCCTCTGCTCTTCTGTTCCCGTTCTGTACAGTTAATAGGAATCAGCAGTTCCTGATGCAACCTTCAAAGATTTTCTTTGAATGTTTAAGCTTTCCCTTCATCTCATTCTTGGATTTTCTGTTGTTTAAATTTTAAATTTACAAGCTTAATTAAAAAGCTATGTAATAGCATAAGGCAGCTTTGGTCTATGAATACATTTTTCTTCCCTGGAGTAAAACCTCAGGAACACTTAGATAAAAGTATTACAGCATCTTCTGACGCGTCAAAGCTCGCTCCAGTACCGTGACCTAATTTTCACTCTCACCATGGCTTGGTAATGTGCTTTCAGTCTGAATCAACAAGTATCCCCTGAAGACCTGCTGCTCAACTTGCTCACCCATGTTAGTGTTTTCTGATGCTTGAGGCTTCAGTAAAAAACAAAAGTATGTCACACTCAGGTATTCACAGTAGGCAATCATAAAACATTCACTTCACTGCTACTTGCTTTTACGATCACTTTAACGTTTTCCTGCACAGATCCATCCACGTCATTCTTTTAAAAGGTCAGCTAGAACCTCATTACATGAGACCACAGTTTACCATTCATAATCCCTTTTGACAGACATTTAGGGATTTCTAGTTTTCCAGTATTACTAAAATGCCATCATAAGTAACTCTTTAAATATATATTGATGGGCTGATATATCTTTTAGAAATAATCTTAGAATTCATTTATGTAAGTTTTAAATATTGATAGATACAACAAAATTATTCCTCCAAAAATTTCATTCCAATTCATGATCTTCTGTCAAGAATGCGTGAGGAGAGGTGTCCTCTCTCGTTCTCTTTAATGCTCTATGTTAGCAGTTTTACATGTTTTCCTACACAAGCATTGAAATGGTATTACATTCATTTGTATTTATTTGTGTAATAATTGGGAGACTACTATTTGTGGCTATTAAATATTTTAACTTTTTTAAATGACCTGGCTTTATTTACCCTTTCTCAAACTTTATTGGATAATTTGTCTTTATATGATTGGATTGGAAACAGTCTTTTGGTAAGAAAGTTTTGTCTTGGTTATTCATAGTCCTATTCTGATCAACTTTAACATTTTTGCTTTTTTCTTGATGCAGGACTTTTTTCGCCTCAGAAATGATAAATTCTGAAGTTTAGTCAAATGTGTAAGGTCCATTCATGTCATTCTTTAAAAAGTTCAGATAAAACCTCATAATATGAGACCACAGTTTACTATTCATAATCCCCCTTTTTATTTTTATTTTTTGGTATCAGGCATCGAACTCAGGACCTTGCACTTGCCAGGCAGGTGTTTTTGTTACTGAGCTATATCCCTGGCTCCATAATCCCTTTTAACAGACATTTAGAGATTTCTAGTTTTCCAATGTTACTAAAATGTGATCTATAAATATGGTGAAAATCTAAATTTAAATAATTATTACAGTAAAAATGCACATTATCATGAATCCTCAAAATATACCCTCACTCCTTGGACACACTTATCCCATTCTGAAGCAGTTCTGGAAGTCCTCTTTCATGAGTGTTTTTTTAAGGAGTGCAATAAAAAAAGTAGTGACTGCTGTTACGCAGTGTTGTCCAGCAACAAAGCAGGCTCATAAAAGCATGCCTGTGAGTCCTTTTCAACCTTATTCACTAGATCTGGTACTTCTGACTCTTCCCCAAAGTCAAAATGACCATCACGGGGGTAAATGTTTGGAATCTACTTCAGATACTGA
The DNA here is from genome assembly GCA_004363535.1 of Dasyprocta punctata. Lineage (NCBI taxonomy): Eukaryota > Metazoa > Chordata > Mammalia > Rodentia > Dasyproctidae > Dasyprocta > Dasyprocta punctata. Next base: position 18,315 of record RJWM01023262.1, read on the forward strand.
AGTGGCCTAAAACACAGTGTGTTTGAATTAAAAAATATATTACAGTAACAGACACACTACCCTTAATGCCCTCAAAATACTTTCTCTTGCTTTCGCTATACCTATTCTGTCTTTTTGTCACTTTCTGAAGCAGTTCTGAAAGTCCTCTTTTGCGAATGTCTGTGGTTATATTTTAAAAATCACATTATGAACCTGGCTTTCCATTCTTGCCTACACGGAAGTATTGGGCACAGAGTGGCCACTGCCCCTGCTCCCCTTTCCTCTGCAGAGCCTGCTGCCTTCCCACAGACTTGGCTGGGCTCCCAGGGGCTCCCTGAATCCCTGCTGAAGATTCCTTTCCCTCTCAGGCTTAGCGGAGACCCCATCTCACAAGGCACAGAAATAACTATAGTGAAGTCCGCCGTGCCCAGAGCACACACTTCCTCACTCTATCTCTGGAAACAAAAAAAAAGAAGTAGAAGACATTGAGAGTCTAGGACACATGCCAGGGAGGTGCTAAAATGTAGCTGGCGTGAATTGTTAAAGGATTGTATGAGCTCTTATTTTATAAGTGAGCTGACAGAGAAATTTATTGTACAGAGCTACCATCATTCTAAAGAACAAAATGATGAAAAAATCAAAATATCACAGGCGATTTCCAAAATTGATGGTCAGTGTCTATGTGGTGCAGGTGTAGGCCAGTGGCAGTGTCCCCAAGCTTAAGACAGCATCCTCAGCACTCCCAGGGCCCCTGCGCCCAGCCATCTCAGCACTTCCTGTGTCACTAGACCTCCACCCTCCGGAGCCGCCAGTCCTGCGAGAGCCCAACACGTGGGCATGGGATGGGAGGAGGAGTTAACTAAAATTCCCCTCTCCTGCTGCCTGAGCCTGTCTAAATCCACGTCCTCCTTTTCCCGCAGAGCAAGCTGTCCGAGCACTTGGGGCTGATTGATACATGGGCTGATGTGTAGAGGCTCATGCAGCCCACTCTGTACCTGCAGAAATGTACACATTCTCCACCTTATAGAGGTAGTTCGATTTTTTTTCTCATTTTATTACAGTAGCGTTTCCCTATTACCTTTCAGCAGAGAATGATGGTGTACTTTGATAATAACTTTTATGTGTTAAAAGGTATTTGGGCTGCCTTCTACGGTTGAGGTAATTTAGAATTAGAAAGAAATAGACATATTTTATAGATGTAATATGCTAAAAGCCATCTCTGGATCACAGCCCGAAGAGCCAACTCTTACTGCAGGCAATTTTTTCTTTCTTTTCTTTTCTTTTTTTTTTTTTTCTTTCAATTCTGAGAAGAAAAATTTCCATCTTGCTGGCTTGGCAAACAAGTGCAGTTCACTAAGACAAGGCCCCACTTGGCAGTTGGTTCTAAGTACGCATGGTTATCACCCTGCAAAAGCAATAGGGGCTGGCTTAGGTCCTGCTTACCCTGCAGAAGATTCCGTGGGCAATGGAACGGTGTATTCAGCTGTATGCAAAGGGCTAACTCACTATGATCCTCCGACAGGAAGAGGGGGAGAAGAGGTCAGGCCAACGAACCACCTATGCTAACAGAACATCAGCTCCTGCCCCCACACCTCAAGTTCACGTGCACTTATTTTATCTTCCTGGTTGTAGGAGGTTTGATGAACAAACACATCCATTCACAACTGAGGTCTGGAGAGATGGAGACAAATCATCAAGCAGAATCCTGCCCGAGTCCTTTTCTGCCCACGATCTACCATTACTGTGTCCCTCCTCTAAGGGCAGCTATGACCAGCCTTGGCCAGCTCCTCCTGTCCCCTCAACTTCCATCTGCCCGACCTGACTTCTGTCTAGTGAGCTGCTCCCACACAGCTCTCAGGGCTTGACCGTCTTGTCTTCATGCGAACATGCATTTTCCATAACACCTTTCCCTGTAAAGTTGTGTCATTTTTTTGGTCAGTTATGCTGGACTCTCTCAGGATATTTCCATTCCTTCTTTCACTCTACCCTTTTTGTCCTCAGAATGCTACATTTCTGAAAGAGCAAAATCAGTCCTAACACTGACCAAAAAACAAGTGTTACCAAAAATACAACATGGTTACAAAAAAAAAAAAATTCCTAAGTCATGATGACATGTGATTTCTCACCCATTTTCCCCAGGGCCCCAGGCAATGCTTCAGACCTCTGAGGAACACTTCCAGAAGATGGGCTTTGAAGTGACGAGAACTTCTTGGGACAGGGGAGCAAGGAAGGGTAAAAAGGGGAATAACGAACAGCTTTCAATTTACCTTCCCACTGGCGTTTGTCCTGTTCACATCCTCCAAGCCCCATCTCATTCTAGCATCTCCCCACCTTCCTCCAACCCCTGAATTCTCACAGAACTTCCTTCTTCCCTGCATCTTCATTGGTACTGTGCAGTTCTAAGAAACAGTGGTTACACACACTTCAAATGCAAATGCACTGGCCCAGTCATATTTAGACAAGAACACCACAGTGTAGTCCTATTGGGAAGGGGAATTATCCAAATATCTTGCAGATAATCCAGTTAACAAATGTACACTGAAGATAAATTTTCATGGACTAAAACTGATGACCTGACTATGGCATCTGCCAACCTGTCTCACTCCATTTTCTGGCATTCCCCCCCACCAAATGACGGTGCTTAATAAACATCACAGATCAGTTTCTTTTCATTTTTCCAGGGCTTATGGAATCAAGTGAGGCTAAGCCCTGCCCTGCAGTGTCAGTTTCTCAAAGGCACTAATATGGTATCATGACATGCATTTGGGTTATATCTGACTCGTGCTCCATCATTCAAAGCCACATGCTAAGAAGAGAAGTTTAGTTTTGATACATTCTATTTCTCACAGGATCATAACTGCATATCTTAAAAACTTTAGGCAATGTTCTCAAATATGCATCACTTCTGCCATTACTGGGGGAATGAAAAAGTGTTTTCAAATTTGATACAGAAAGGACAAATCTAAGTAGCCACACAAGAACAATGATTAGCACTCAAAGACGGACACTAATCATTTTCCAATAAGTGTGTGATTTTTATAGCTTTAGTGGGACAGTCTAGGTTTACTATGTTTTCCTGAAGTTATAAAAGTAGACATACCACACTCATTTAGCACTTGAGGTATACAAGTTGGCCCTGAAATTCTCTAAATTACTCGAAGTGCACTGACAGGATTTTTTAAGGCAGGATAGTACCTTTAAGTGAACTGGAAAATGCTACTGAAACCTTGTGTACAGCTGTTGCATTATAAGATTGATAGTTTTGTCCTTCACATGTCAAAATTCTACCAAATTAAAACAAAATGCAGCTTTATCCAAGACAAGAACTTAATTCATGAATGATTTGGGTAAACATTATCAAACACATGTGTACATACACACAAAAAGAATCATGCCACAATATAGAGGATGAATACATAAAATCAGAGTCATTAGGCCCAGTGCTCACACTTGTGATTCTGTGACTCCTGACAGAACAAGACCAGCAAAGACCTGTTGGAAAAGCAGTACCCACCTTGCTCCTCCTACCGAGAGTCAGCACGGAAGGTCCAGACAGATCCAGGGCACAACCATGAATGATCACCACAGGTAAGCATTCCAGGTTGCCCTCTGTTTATATTCTGCCACAGAATCAGTGGCATCATGGGACATCTGGTGGCCCTTAGGGTGGGCTGGGCTTCACTGTGTCCATGGAAAGGAAGGGGCTGCAGGGTCTGGAGGTAGCTGCTGCCTGAGGCTTGGGGGAAGTGCGATCTCTCACCCACAGTCTGCAGCTTACTCTCAAGGAGAAAACCTTCTGGACAGAAGAGAACCCCCCTATTCAGGCTAGGAGGATAAGGGATGGCGATCTTCCGGAACTATGCAGTGGGGAATAGGCCTGGCCAGGAAGGAGCATGGATCACAAAGTGAAATAAAAAAACCTCACAGGCCTTGGAGTTTAATGACTGAAGTTTAATAGCTTAAGCACTTTACTAGAGACCTATGACTTCATTATGAGAATAGAATCTACTTTAGGCCATTACCTAGAACAACTAAATTAAATATTTACTTTCAAATGGGACTTGTTGAATGCATATTTAATATGATAGAAGTTTATTACTGAAAAAGGTTATTTCATTTGTGATCTCCATTGATGTTTCAGCTTCCTATTACCTTGCTTTCCCATTTACCTTGATAGTCATAAGAAGCACGCTTTACTTTCATGAGTTGTATATTACACTGAACACTTGAGTTATTTGTATTTCTAATAATGGTTTCAATATTATTCTCCTACTCATACTATAACTTAATTTCAGACCAGAATTTTCAGGAAGTTAAAATGTCGTACAGTTTTATATTCAAAATACAAGTACTTATGAAACATAGGAAATGACATGTTTTAAGAAAATTTGAAATGAATACTTCTCTAAAAAATAATTTTAAATGTACATTATCACCTATCACTGCAAAATTTCATAAGCCTTCAAGTCATAGATTCATTAGTTTTTATTTTTTGTTTTAGCATATTTTTTGTTTTAGTGCATTTGATTTGAGTTTACTTCTCTATAAATAATTCAGCGTATTGCATGCTTCTTATGTTTTGTTTCACATACAGATCTTAAGTGAGCAGTCATCAGGATGGGGAAATGTACACATCCAACAAGATGACAAACACCTCCATGATCTATTAAAATATATTTTTTTAGTGTTAAATCTTATTTATGTTAGTCCTTAGTCTACAAATGAAAATATGCACGCTTGGAGTATCATTGTCTATTAAACCTGTTAAATGTTTCTTTACATTAATGTAAAATCTTTCAAGATATAATACAACATATATTTTTGACACACACACATATCTGTCTCCAGAGTTCATTTTTTTTTCCCCCAGTGCCTGGGATCGAACTCACAACCTTGCGCCCACCAAGCAGGCGCTTAAGCCACTGAGTCAAACTCCTGGCCCAATTCTTTTCAAGGCAGGGTTGCACTATGTAGTTCCAGCCAGACTTGTTCACGTTGTAGCCCAAGCTGGCCTGAAACTCAACGCTCCACCTACCTCAGCCTCCCCTGTGCTGGGATTAAAGGCATGCGCCACCATGCCCGGCCAGAGTTGTTCATTATTATCTGAACAGGGTCATTGCCATATTGCTAGGATTCTTTCACAGGGATCACACTTTAAAAGAAATACTATTTTAAAATATAATTCAAACTAGGCATGATGACATACGCCTGTAGTTTCAGCTACCTGGGAGGCTGAAGCAAGAGAACCACTTGAGCTCAGAAGTTCAAGGCCGAACCGGGCATCACAGAAAAACTTTGTGTCAAAAAACATGTAAATGAACCTCTATCATCCTCCAAATACTTGGCACAACATATAAGTAGCAGAAGTACGAAGAGACTTAAACATGAATATAAAGAAGGTGTATATTTTTAAGTCATTAGATCCAATAATCATGGCAATAATTTTTAGAAGATTGTTTTATTAACCTTACACTAAAATTTGTATCCACCTAACAGTATTTTTCAATAACTTTGTTAATTTAAAATATTTTCATGTCAAGAAAATAAGATTATGGGCTTCAGAAGGTCATGTTTATGTTGACAGGGAAGGTTGTCAACAGAGACAGTTTAATTAATAAATAGAGGAAAAGTGTACTAATTAGTATCTCAAAGTACTATTGAGTTAGTTTTAACTGAACAAAGCAGGCCACTCGGATTTCTGCATGCATGTCGAAGAAAATAAAAATGTTACAAAATGCGGAATATATATGATTTCCATTATGTATTCTTTTTCTTTCATCTCATTGCTCACTTGATTCTACCATCCAAACTCTGAGTTTAAAATAGGCGCTTGGTGTTGTCTAAAAATATTCTCGAGGCCCGGAGATGTAGCTCAGTAGCACAGTGCCTGCCTTGCAAGTGCGAGATTGATTCCCGGTACCAAAAACACAACAAAACAAAACAAATATATATATATATATATATATATATATATATATATATATATATATATTCTTGTAAGAGGCTCTGCTTTTATTAGTGCATGTTTGCAGTAATAATGATCACATTCATCATGGAGACTTGGCCTGTGTAGAAAGCGCATCTTAACTTTTTATGTCCTTTCCCCTCCCAGCTTGTCTCCTCCCTCCATCTCTTTTGCAGAAGATCTACCTCCCTGTTTCCTGTTGTCTCTCTCTGTAGTTTTTGCTCTTTGTGTGTACTTTGAGTTTCTCCTATAAGAGGAACCATACTTTATTTAAACTGTGTGTCTGATTTATTTCACTTAAAAGTATGGTCTTGGGCTGAGGAATAGCTCAGTGGCACAGCACCTGCCTGGCAAGTGCAAGGTTATGAGTTCAATTTCCGGTATAAAAAAAAAGTATGGTCTCAAGGGCCATCCATTTTCATACAAATGATTCAAGTGTATCCCTCTTTATGACAGATTAGTTACTTTTTAAGAAGTTTCACAATGTTACACACATTAGATCTGCATAGTGGACAAAGTCCATGAAGATAAGTCAAGCGAGGCTGGCAGACGAAAGTACATATGGAGGGTTAGACATTCACCATGTGTGAATTTTCCAAGACTAAGTGGTCATAAAACAATATATGTTGTCAGTTGATTGTTCAGTACTGCAAAGCATAAGAGTGCATTAAGTTCATGGCATCATATTCAGAATTTTAACAAATAGTACTCACATAGAAAAGATTGGTGCTACTTATTGCTTGCCAATTTGTGGTGTCTGGGCTTATCAGATTTGGGTTAAAATGTACTGAAACACCATCAGAGAATCAGAAGTCATCTTGCCTGATCTATAACTAAGCATTGCAGATACCATCCTTCAAACTTACTAATTTTTAGATAATGTGTTTTATTTTAAATAACTTGCAGTAGGAGAAAAATTCTGCTTTACATTGAGCCAAAATGTATCTCTCCTTAACTTTAATTTATTGTTCTCAATTTTATCTCAGTTCAGTTTCTCAAGCTACTTTATCAGCTCCGAGCTCAGCACTAGTCTCCAGTGTCCCCTTGCTATCTGGATAAAGGATGGGACCACGAGCTTAAAATGTTCCAACAGAACTCTTTAATTTTAGACACAGTGAAATGAGAAGTTTTTCCATCTCCCTAAGCCATGCGCCACTGGGTCTCCACAGCAGATGAAGACGTGCACTGCTAAGAATGAAGAGAATGTTGATTACTTTTGTCTCGTGGTATTGACCTTGACGTCTTCAGCAAGATAATGGTTGTAGAAGACAGGCTTTGTGGGGAGAGAGGGCTCATGATGAATTTCGCCTCATCACTTGGGATGGAGAGAGTCGCTTGCCAACTATGCCAGCATTTTCTTCTTTACTAACTCAACCAACGTTAATTTTGTTGAAGTATCTAATCAGCTCCAGGAGTGAATCCCAGTGAATTTTGTACTTATGGGAATTTCAGTGGTCTTTCTGTGATTGCTTTGAGGATAGGTACAGGTTGTTGTTTCAGGTAGTGGGAGTCCTGCTAAATATGATGGGGACAGATTTTCCAACTCAGTATAGGAGGAAGTCCTAGAAGAAAAGGGCTCCCCTGTCTTTGCCCTTCCTGTGGAGAATCCTGCCCTACGAGGAGATGGGACTATAGCTGCAGTGCCAGCTTGTGCCCAACAGGTGACATGTTTAGGGAGGAAAACTTAGGATGCCAAGGATGGCCCAGCAGAGGACAAACAGCCCTGGGAATCTGGAACCTCAGAGAGCTACCAGCTGCCTCCAGATTTCTTGTAGGGTATGGTAATTAACTATCTAGATTACTGAGTGATGACCAGTCAGGAAGCCACTTTCTTGCAGCTGAAAGCAGTTCTAACACTAGACTTTTAGCACATGGAAGGTAGGCCTGGGAGCCCAGACCTAAGGCTTTTATTTAATTCCAAGGACAGGGCAAAGGAGCATGTGAAGAATCAGAGGCAGAAAACTCAAAATGGGCGATAGGAAACGAGCGCGAGGAGAGAGCCTGGGAGAACTGAGGCAGGAGATGTGTGTTCTGGCAGCCCTTCCACAGTGGGAGGAGGATGTTGGAGAAGTCCGGACAGTGTGATAGTCCAAATTTTGGCAATGATCACAGCCAAGACGCTCCACATTGCCACGAGAGTTCACTCCACATTCACAAAGGCTGTCAGCATCGCTGACATCAGAGATTTAGCTAATGAGTGCTACGGTCACCCTACCAACTTATGTGGCACGAATAGGACCCAGGATTCACTTCTGGCCTCTGAATGTCACCCTGTAGGTGTCAGAGGTGAGAGCGTGTCAGCTTACTTGGGTCTACCAGAGTCCACAAAGTCACCCAAGCCAGGGGTCATAGAAAATGGTCAGTGAGAGTGGACTGGGAGGACCACACATTCCGGCCTCCTTCAGCAAGTGTCAGTGGAATGACAGGGTGGGCACACGCAGATGCCACAGCTGGTGAGCACAGAGGGTCCCAGAAGCCCTGGGGTGCAAAGTCCTCCGTCCTCCTGCAGAATGTATCGCCAGTTCTCCTCGTTCCTAGATGCCACTCCAGGGAATATTGGGAGAGGTAGGTAACGTCTACTGCCTGTCAGCTGAGGGTGGGTCACACGCAGGGGCTGTGCAGTGACAAAATCACGCCGATGACACTGCACCCTGCTCACTGTCTCTCTTCCCCATGCTGGGGGGTGGGGCTTTGTGAGAGCTCAGAGTAGCTGTTGGAGCATAAGCTGTGTGGCCCATTGCCAGCGGGAGGCTGCGTTGTTTCCAGGTGACAATCTCCCGGGAAATCCACCTGGCGACCTGGGTAGAGCCACCAGTCTTGCTGTGACCGAGCTGCTCTGTGTTCTTTCTCACTGTGAATTCTAAAATAATCAAGTGGATAGCTCGTATGTGCTCATTAATCATTTTAAAATTAGCAATATTTTAATTATCTTCAGTTTCTGTCTCCCAGGAACTATTATTTAATTGAAATTGATGCACCCCTATTTCCAAGAGAGTTGGAATTAGCTTCTACGGAAGCACCGTTGAAAATATAACCATGAGAGGATGGCAATTAATCTGATAATCCTTCTTAGAAATTAGGAGAGGTATCAAGCAATGAATGAAGAAGTAAAAAGTTTCCCAGATGGTTAAGAAAAACAAGGAAACAATGGTATTAGAGGACTGTACATGTACTGTGATATAAAGGAAGGAAAGAAGGCAGGAGAGAGAGAGAAAGAGGGAGAGAGACGATATAAGATCATGACTGGATCATCCAGTGGTTTGAGTAGCTTAAAAGGTAGAGTCCCTTCCCTAAAATTCTTATAAAATGTGCTTGTTTGTGAATTTATGATACTGAGTCCATGACCAATAAGAAGATAAACACTCGCAAGTAGTCATCCTTGAAACATTTGAAAAATTTTAAGCATCCCTACAATCTGTTCATGTGAGGATCACTAGGTTGGGTAGATCCAGTCTCCTCCGGCCTGGGCACTGGTCATCCATTATAATGTGACACTGAAGAGATGGATTTGATAATGAATTTGACAAGAAACAGCACCCAGTGGCAGTTCTGTATTTTCTTTTCGCTCTCCAGAGCTGATTTTTGAACCCTAGGCTCAGAATGGTGTCCTAGAATCAGGCTAAGGACAGAGACCATTTTATAAATTCCATTTCATAGTTTTGTTTGCAGTAAATGAGATTGTCACTAATCCCCCATAAAATACCCCGCCCCCAGTTCATATGCACTTACTTTATTGTTCTTGCCTTTTTCTGAAGTGGTTCTTGAAGTCCTCCGTCATGATGTCCTTAGTTGTGCAGTGGTGGCTGCACCCACGTCCTGAATCGGTTCACAGCATTTACCTCTTGCAGTCATTTTGACTTTGGGAAGAGCCCGTCTGAGGTTGGACCATGACCCACCTGGTGAATAGGGTGCGCGCGGACTCACCGTCACGCTTTTACCAGCCTGCTCGTCTGCTGGATGTCACATTGCACCAGCACTCACCCCATTTTGATTACATGTCTGAAAGACAACACAAGAGAAGGACTTCCAGACCTGCTTCAGAAAGTGGAAAGGATGCTGGGGTGAATGTGTTTGACGTGAGGGGAGGATTTTGAGGACTGATGACAATTTGTCTTTACTGTGATAAACGTTTAAATCATTTTAAATGTAAATCTTCACGGTGGGTTTCAATCACCCCTTGTAATCACGCAACTTTCCCTTCGATTTATCTCTCTGGCAGATGCCTAGCTGCAAAGCCTGTGTCTTAGGAACAATACTTTGCACTCCGGTGGGGTTGGCATGAAAGCAATTTGAACCATTTGTGCAACCTCCAAGCGTGAAATCTCTTTTCTATATTTTCATCCAGAGCATCTCAGACTAATATCTTTAAAATTTATAATTATTATTTCTTCTTCTTCTCCTTTTAAAAGATAACCCTTCCATTTGCCAGCTTCCGGGAGAATCCACTTAGAAGGAAAAAGCGGTCCTGTCGCAGCAGGGAGCACAAGCCCTTTTCCATGTATTAGTGATTAGCCTGTAATGCAATCATGAGTCTGTAGGTCTAAGATTGCTTTTTTATTCCTTTAGCCTGCTGAGCATGAAGATGTCTTCAATGTTTCCCAGTAACAACATAAATACAGCCCGTCTGGATGGAGTTGGCACATTAACCTCTGGCCATTTGGAGGTTATTTAATCTAAGGCAATCGGCCACGTGAGTGGGTCGCCTCCCCCACCACTGGCCCAGGCACCGGCACCGCCTTGTACTGGGTGAAATGTGAGCTGAGGGAGGCACCTCTAGGGGCTCATGTGCAGCAGAGAGGAGGTTCCGTCTTTTTCAGGAAATTTCAATTCGTTCTTCAATTGTGTTATCATTTTTTACTATGAAGATATTTTTGTTTAACTAGTCTTACACAAAAGTTTAGCTACTGTGTGTCTATGTAGTCAAGCATTCTATTTTTAAAAACCCAGTGTTTATTCCTCTTTGTCCATGATGATATAAATTATCTTGCTTTTATTAGACTTACAAAATAAGCCCAGGTACTGGTCATCCATTATAATGTGACATTGAAGAGGTGGCCTTTCAAAATGTCTCGTACTTAAACCTCCCAGTATTCCCCAAAATGTTGCTTGGTGACCGTGGCTTGCTGTGTGAGGAAAGATCAGGACTGAAAGTGCGTTAGATTCAGCGGATGGAGCTGAGGATGGGTGGAGAGGGGAGGTCAGCAAGAGTCCCAGCTGCAGACAGTGCTTCCTAGCAAAGGAAGCAGCTGGGTAAGTACATGTGTGCGAGTGTGCGTGCGTGTGCGTGCGTGTGTGTGCGTGTGTTTGTGTGCATTCTGTGGTCACACTGAGGAAGAAGCAGGTATACAGGTCCAGAACTTGGCATAAGATAGGTGCAGCAGGAACCTAGGTCCTTCCCTGCAGCCCAAATCAGGAGGTGGAAGGCATTAGAGAGCTAAATAGAGCAGCTGCAGAATGAGAGAAGCAAGAGGGGGAGGCTGGAGAAAAGGCTTGGAAAAGTTGGCAGCAGCCAGGGTTATTTGGATGTGGGTGGGAGATACAGCAAGAGGAGGGCAGGCTGTAGCCTAGCTTAGCTGTGTTACAGATACTTCAGCGCGAGCAGGGAATTTGACAGATGTCAACAGCACCAGGAAAGCACCACGGTGGTGGCTGGGTTCCATTTAGAAAGGAAGTGCCTGTTTGCTCCGGTATGAAGACAGGCATAGGTACTGCATGCAGCAGCATTTACTGTGCTGATAAAATCACCCCAGAGTTCACTGAGATTTATTTTTGAAGACTTCCACGTAAAAGAAAAATTTTCTGAGTAGATAATAGGAAATCTACAACAAGGTCCATGGACACAAGAGCTTTCATATTTGAAATTAAATTTAGAAATATATTGCTTTTGTCAAATGTGCCAGAAAAACACACAAAAGCCAACAACTCCAGCAGGCTGACTCAGAACTACGTTCTGCATCTTCTTCCCCAAATTCTGGTATTCACTCTTGACAACCAGTGGCCACGGGGAGGTCATCAGTGACCGCTTCCTACCCTGGCTCACTTTCTGTCGAGCTCAATTTGGTTAAGCCTGCTGAGAGATGTGATTCTAACTGGTCCCTTCACACAGCCTGTGGTCTCCACAGACGCTGCCTGCAATCATGTTGCCCATGAGTTGTTACTGGGAAGTCTGTGCTCCCTGTCTTTTCCCTCTTGGTAAAATCAACCATGAATGATACTTTCTGAAGAAAACCTCCTTTCCTGAACACACTTCATTGTTATTTCTCCATGATCTCGCCTTGTATATACTGTTACTCTTTGTCCTACGGATCAAGTGGAATTGCTAGTAATAAGTGTGTCATCTTTCATGAATATCTCGCCATTTTAGGATTTGGAGACAGGATGGGGTTTGCAAAGGTACAGTGGGAGATATGGTTTAATATAGTATCAGTAGCAAACAATAATATATTGTCTTCAGGGTCCCAAAACATTTACAGTGTATCACATTCCGATTAGAGAACTTACTGCTATTATTTATCAACTGTAGTTTAAGTAAAAAGAATTAGGTAGTCTTCGTCTTTCTTCATCCATTCATCCATTCATCCACCCATCTTTCCCATCTTTATTACCACTGTGTGTTTTGCAAATTTCAAGTAGTAGTGACAAAATAGTCAAAAAAAAAAAAAAAAAAAAAAAAAAAAAAAAAAAAAAAAAAAAAAAAAAAAGAAAGAAAGAAAGAAAACAATATTCTTTATTTACTGAAGGGAACTTCTAGCAAGAAGATTGATGACATTCATACAAGAACAAGATTCATGTGTGTCTATTAAATTCACATAAAATGCTGTTAACATATATTCTTTCTTCATGCAAAAAGAGTATCTATTATAAATACTTAGAAAAAAATTAATACTTTTTTGGTACAGTTCAATTTATATCACGCATGTTATCTTTAAAAATTGGGAGTGATTTTTTTTCTTCTTGCTCTAAAACAGTTGAGTAAAATACACCTATTTATTAGGCAGAGTAAAATAAAGACATTTGGGATATCTTTAGGCTAAAAAGTCCATCTTTCTTAATTTAAAGATAAATTAACCGAAGAGATCTTACATGACTTCTCCAAAATGTACAGTTGATATTGGAGATAGGAAAAATTCCACTACTTTAAAGACGTTATTAACAGAATATTGATAGTAATCACAACACAGTGTGAAATAACACCAGCAGTGAGCTTGATTTACTTTCAAATTCCAAAATAAAAGCACGCATCAAAGCCTGGAGTGGTTTAAGATCATAAGCAAAGCGATCTGAATCGAATGAGAGAAGTAGAATGGGATGGGGAGTCTATGAGCTTTGTGTCATAGCACCGCTTTTTCTACGGTGCCGTTTCTTGTTCCTCCAACACATTTTTAAAAACGTTAGCGTGTAACTAGGTTACTCCTTAATGAACTCATTTAAGGGTCATGCACAGGAGTATAAAGTAAAATCCAAGTTTTCTGGACTGTCCTTTTAAGCATCTACCCGAGTTCCTCTTCCCAGCCTCTCTAGGCAGCAAACTTTGCCACATCTCTCCATCACATGAGTTACAGAGCCCAGCTGAGCAGGAGCAGGGACACAGGTCTCTCTCGCAAGGCTGTGGGCCACTCGGAAACTGACCAGGCATTAACCTGTCCTCACAGCTCCCAGTGCTCATGCAAGGAATCCCGGCATCTCCGTGCACATCGAACCAGTGTTAGCAACGAACTTCCGAGCAGGAGTGCGCTTTGTGAGAGGTCAGTTCTGAAACAAAGAACCGTCTCCCCACACACGGTATTAAGGATCGACAATCCCAGCAACTCACCTGCAGTGGGAGTTTAAAGATGATGCTATAAGATAAATTCATTTTGTCATTGGAGAAACATTTCATCAAATAAGCCAAGCAAGCAGGGCCTTTCAAAGGCGTGTGGCTGTTACTTACTACGGGCTGGGGAAGCATTGCTACATTCAGCTGCGTTTTCCTCACGCTCTGGAAACTGAGCAGCAAAAGATCTTGTGAAAGAGCCGAAAGAGTTAATTTGACTTTTAGGAGCCATAAGCCAGCTTTGGTTGGGTGGATTCTGTATTCTTAGACTCCGGTTCAATAAAAATGTAAATGTTATCTGAGTACACAAAACGTATTTCATGGTGATAATGAATCTGTTGACATAGTGTTCTTACTTTAT
>RJWM01023263.1:0-32360 GCA_004363535.1 Dasyprocta punctata
TTCTGCAGTCATTCAGCGCCTTCTCTCTGTAAGCTTGACTTGCTTCCAAATATAGTTCTGCTGGCCTCTGAGTCACAACATTCCCACACAGAGTTAAAAGGCCCTGTCTGATGACACAGATGCTAATGCAGAGACACTGTGAATACACAGTCATCCCTCTGTATCCTTAGGGGAGTGGTTCCAGGTACCAAGATCTGTGGATGCTCAAGTGCCTTCTATAAAAGGCGTAGAATGCATGTAACCTATGCACATCCTCCTGTGTGCTTTAAAACATCTCTAGATTACTCACAATATCTAATGCAATGTAAATGATATGCAAATCATTGCTATATTGCCTGGGAATAGTGGCAAAAACTCACTTTGTGCAGGTTTAGTACAGGGGCAATGGTTTTTCACATAGTCTCGATCTCTAGTTGATTGAATCCATGGATGCGGAGTGGAAGGAAAGAGACCCGCTTTCTGGGCACAGACTCACCAGTTGCCCCAGCTTGTAGCGAGACACTTGCTGGAGTTGAGCCGGGTGCAGAGGTTATCTCTGAGCCAGAGGAGACGAGTTATGACCCACTTCCGTCTTGTGCTTTCTTCCAGATATGTTAGTCCTCATGGTAGATACCAGTTAACTGGGGAAATAAACAGATTGCACTGGGATTCCCTTGGCATTTAACACCGATTTCTGACTCTTCATAGTCTTCCCTCAGCACTTTGGGTATGATTTCTCAAGCTTCAGTTTATCTGGAGGAAAAGCAGGATGGATTAGCTTTTTTTTTTTTTTAAATGCAGATTTATCAGTGTTATAAAACAGAGCAGGGCCAGGTCCACTGTAACCAAGTCTATGTTATCGATGCTTAGATAAAGACCGGTTTCTATAACCAGTGGGCTGTGGGGCCAGGCATGGCACACAGGGGTGAAGAAAAGTCCAGCACACCCTAACCTAACCCTCACAGTAAGAGCAACTTAGCTTCTCAGTCTGAGCGCCTCCAGTGCACTGACCCGGAGGAACAGTTCCCAGCTATGCTCAGGGCTTCTTCAGGCACCGTGAGCGATTGCCTTGATTTGTGCGGTGTGTCAAGGAGTTAGTCCCACAATCCCAACTCCTGGGACAGCTCCAGCCCTGAGAAAACCAGGATGCTTGATCATCCTGCCCTTGGCTCTAAGGAAAATACTAAACACAAAATGCCCGTAGTCAAAGACTTTCAAAAACTGCTTCCTGTTCTTGTCTCCTCTATAAAATGTGGTAAAATCATGTTACTTGGGATTTACCTCCAGAACTATTGCTAAGTGTACAATTCAGTAGTGTTAAATAAATTTGCATTATTGTGTTTTTTAGCTTTTGGAGATATAAAAACCATAGTAACATACTGAGGCACTGGATAAGTTCTTAGCAATTTTTAAGAGAGGGTTTTATCATCTCAAACACCCCTTTAAATTTCTTACCAAAATAATTTCACTTGAATTTCAGAAGCTTGTTAAACCTCACTGTTTCCCAAACTTATCCGACCATGGAACCCTTGGGTAAAACTTCTTAACACTTGAACATCACTTGGACAGTGCTCTAATGACTATTTTTTTTTAATCTTTACAGTAATAATTGTATTGGACAATGTTTTCTATTGAGCAATTTTCTGATCTCTGAAAGTATCTATAGAACTTCTCTAAGTCACTACAAGAGTTGGGAGGGAGACATATTTCTGATGTCCACGGTCTAAAGGAAAATGTTTTTTCTCCCTTAGTAGCAAGGTGTTGACAGAACCATCTGTGGGCTCACCAGGCTTCTGTGCTTTGGCCCAGGGAGCTCCTGATGACACCTGGAAGACCCGCTGTTACCTCTGGGGTCCGCGTAGTGACTGGGGCTTGGTGGGCATTTGGTGGAAAATAATCAAACAGAACCAACCTCCATTGATTTCGTTCAGGTGTCAGTTTTGAACTATAAACACTTAAAATCTACTTTGTTTAAAAGTTGGAGACTACTCATGTTTGTATTTGAAGGTTGTCTGCCATTAAAATATTTTAAAGTGGATTTTTATCATTGAAAACATCTCTTTAAACTCCTCACTCAAGCAGTTCTCTTTGAGATGCTGGTTCCACCTTCTGAGAAAGAGCAGGCACAACGTCTTTGAGTTTCAGGATGTCTGAATGTGGCATGGGCTCCAAAGAACGGGAGCCAGGAGTTCCCGCCTCATTAGTTAGCCGCCATCTCAGAGATTGTCTTGCTGGGTGAATTAATTGAGGCCTGTGAATATAAGGTTGTTTATTCCAGTAAATATCAGGTAGAGGCCACAGCCTGAGTCTAGAGTGTAGTCTGATGGACTCATATTTTATCTCTGTGTTCTTCAGCATCCTTCTTCCCTTGAGAGATCAGAAGGTAAAGATTCACTTTCAGGTCCAAGTAAATAAGCACAAACTCTCTTCACTCCCTCCCTCAATGCCCAGCAAATGGTTGGTACTCCAAGGGTAAATCATCAGATCAGGGTTCTGGAAGTTTTACTCATTCATGAACCGTGTCAATTATGGCACCTGGGAACTCTGGAGTGAAATTTAAATTCAGGATATTTATTAGGGTCTTGGTACATTTTTCATTGCTGTAACAAAATACCTGAGACAGAGTGATGTACAAAGGAGGGAAGTTTATTTAGTTCACGGTCCTGGAGGCTGGGGCGTCCAGGAGCAGAACCCTGGCACCTGTGTGCTGCCCGGTGAGGTTCTCCTGGCTGCATTCTTGCGTGGTGCTGGGTGTCACGAGGCCGGACAGCAACACACTGACGCAGTTCTCTCTGCCTCTTCTGATAAACCCCCCTGATGCCGACGGGCAAAGCTCAACCCCCTGACTCCACCTCCAAATACCATCAACACATGAATTCAGGAACTAGGTTTCTGACACAGGAATGTGGGGGACACATTCAGACCACACCAGCTGGGGAGTGTTTTGGAGACTGGCAGCAGTGAAAAAGGAAGTAGGGTTAAGTAAGGGAGAAGCGGAACTGGAGTGCAGTTCTGACAAAGGTGCCACCACTGGGCCTTTTACCCCGTGTGACCACCGACTGCAGGGCACAGCCTGGAAGTGGCGGGGTACTGCTTTGTGGAAGAAGCACTTTTCAACCCTCATGGGAGGATTTGGGGCCCAAGCACTGCTAACCGGAAGCCTTTGTTTGGGAGGTTGGTCTGTAATGACCGTCACAGGGCCATCTTTCCAGGTCCTTCCCTTCCTTCTGAGCTGGGAATTACTAGATCACAGCATCCTACAGTCACTTCTTAATGCTGCAGAGAACACAGACCGGACCCCACTCAGAAGTTGCAACATAGCAGATTCCTTTCTGAAATGAACCCTGAGCAGATAGTGATAATCCTTTTGATGCTATCCTGCTGGCTGCTAGCTCTGTTTACTTTGATAGAAACTGGAACTAAAAATAGAGGTCTGGATTTTTAAAAAGGGGCAATGATGAAAGGCTCACTATTAATGGTTTTGTTCTTTTATTTTGTGCATTTCCACAACCTGTATCTTGTACATCAGGCTGTTTTTAAAAAGTTTAAATACTGCATAACACAATTAAAAAGTTGGTCTCCCCTGGCCCTAGAGGTAACGTGGAGTAGTGTTTTCCCTGCAGAAACACACTGCTGCCTCAGTTTCTCCAGTTCCACCCCACATGGGCCTCGGGCTTGTGAAATCATACCAGAGGCTGTCTCAGAAGTTGGCTGGAGAGATTTTCACTCTGAGGCGTTGCCCACCCACATAATCTCTGGCTGTCATTTGTTCCCCTAACTCACAGCTTTCTCTGTGTCATTCTCTGGTTTATCTGGAAACTCTTGTCCTTTTTATTGTACGGATTTCCCTGTATCTTCACCTTACCTGCTGTCTTCACAGAGGGACACTGTATTTTTCTTGAAAAGGTCTACACAGAGGCTGCTCTTTCCCTCACATATCCTGAATCTGTGAAAGAGAGGCACCATTGCCCTCCATCTCTTTTCCTGATCCTGGACATCGTTTTCTTTCCCTCCTGTAAAAATCTTGATTTTGCTTCATGCCACACCGGTAATCTACCCTGCTCCCCAGTGGGTCCCTGTCATCTAAAGACCTTCAGATCTCTCTCCCACATTGTCAAAAGCCTTGGGACTTGGCCCACGCTCTCCATTTCTAGGCCATCATTTATGACATCTAGGGTCAATCTGACATCCACAAAGATACCCCAAACACAGTGGCCTCTAAGGTTTCTTTATCTCTGAACTAACGGCGTTCACCTTTGCTGCACTCCACCCTGCACTGTCTGTAGTACCATATTCACTTCTAAAAACTGCAACAACAATGCTCTGTCTCATGTGATTCCGCCAAGAAGCAGACCCTGTTAATACGTGCAGTTTACATGGGAACCAATTTCAGCAGGGGGTGGAGGGCTGAGACAAGGAAGGGAAAGAAGCTAATGAAGACTAAGATGCCAAGCCAGTTCCCACTGTGGGCACCTGGAATTTATCCCGAGAGGCAGGGAATGGAGGCGCTCTGGGAGGCCTGGAAAAACATCCCCAGGGCTATTCCATCTAGGCCAGCGGGAGAGAGCAACGTTAGAGATCCACCATTAGTCATTGGGTGAGGGTGCTTCTGGGGTTATTAAATGCCCAGAGCTTCCAGTTTGAAAGGGAACTGAGCCAAAAACAGGTGACAATTTGGCCAGAGTAGAGGGCGCAGAGTAGGGACAACTGAGAGACGGTGAACCACACTGCTCGTGTTTGCTTTGCCTACCATTTTGACTTTCTTAACCTCTACACACTTCCTCTAAACATGCATTTCATCTTCATTGAGGCCTCTCATCCCTTGACTCATCAATTTTCAGCTAACTATTGGCCTGTTGGAGACCATAATTCCTTCCATGTGGAGCCTGGATTCCACGAACAATTAGAACTATTTTCTCTAAAGCTGGTCAACTTCATTGTCTTCCTGTTTTTTTCTTTGTTTTTCTTTTTGCTCTTTTAACCACAACTTACGATTTCCCAACCAAGCCCAGACTATCATGGTTAGAAAGCACTGCCCACCCAGGCAAGCTGGTGCCGCTGCAAATTGATGGGAATCTGTCTGTTCCATTTTTCTTTTTCCTTCATTAGCTCTCCCCTTAGTAACGCTCAGCTACCACCTGAACTTTCCTCCTTTCTCAGGGCACCTTTGCAGCTTTCACTCTTTTCATTCACAGTTGATGACTCTTCTAGATTGCCCGACAGACGTGCCTATATTTGCTGTCTCCATTTCCTTTCCTCTGACTTATTCTTCATCTCACACCAGTGGGACCCTTGGTTCCATTTCTGTTGCTTAACCCTCATGTCATCAACCTAGTGGACACTTCTATTCTTACTCCTTAGCATGATCTCACCGCTCCCCACACCCTTACTTTTTAGGCCACTTCTCTTCTCTTTGAAGTTTCATCATCTTCTATGTAGTCGCTGAGTCTTTGACCTCTGCAGCATTCTGTCTTGGGCTCTATCCTTTCCTCTGACTGGGTCCATCAACAGTCTTATCCTTGCCTACCGATTACAGTTCGGACTTCTTTGAGATCCAGCCAGTGGTCTACTTGACAGCTATTTGTGAATGTCTCAAAGACACATTAAAATCAATACATTCAGAAGTAAACACATGGGATTCCTCCCAAGTCCAGCTCACTTCCATTTTTCTTGGTCTTGGTGATCTACTTACGGTGTCCCAAACCCTAGGTCTAGGGGTCAGCTTCAACCCTCCTTCCTCTTACGCTTAGCAATTTTCATCTCCCAAGTCATCTTTTCGTTCAATTTTCACCACTCCTCCTTTTTGGAACCCTAGTCATTGCTTCCCAGGATCACAGAATTAGTTTCTTCACTGGTCTCTCGTCCTTTGTTATCTTCTGTAATCCTTCTTCAACCCGCAGCTAAAATCAACCTGATGAAAATGTGTGAAATACAGTTGTAATCATGTGAGCTGAGCTGCCTGCCCCACTTTAAAACACTTCAGTGGGTGCCTAGTGCTTTAAGGTTGAAGACCAGCCCTTCTGGTTGATTCTGCAAGGTCCTTCCTGGCCCAGTTCTGCTGCGTCTCCAGGTTCGCATTTCACTGCACATCACCTCTCTATTCCTGCCCCAGCCACACTGATTGCGTTTCGTCCTAACACTTCCATTATTCCCCACTTGCTACTGTCACTTTATAACTGACATGTTCTACTTGTGCCAATGAAAGTTTGACTTGTATGCAGTAAGAGTTCACAAGAACTGACCTACTCAGCAGAGAAGCTGTTGCTGACATAGGAGGAAGTCACTCCCTCTTCCTACCAGCTCTCATGAACGATGTAATTCTTCCTAGCATCCATCACACTTGCAATTTTGCATTCATTTGCCTGGCCGTGTGTTAACACCTGCCATCCTGCCAGGCTATGACCTCCGTGAGGAAACACTGATGCTCACTATGCAGGGTACTTAGCACATGATCAGGAAACAATGATTGAAACAATAACTTGATGCACAAATAACTTATTTCTTGTTTCCTAGAGAAAGTAGAGTTCCTAGGTATGGATGCCTTATTTTTCCAATCTAGATCCTAGAAAGTTTACATTTCCAGGGATCTCCACTCTAGATGAAGGCCCTCAATAAGCACTTAGCCATATACTCTCCACAATCTAGTTCCCAGGATTCCCCTTTAGCATATTTCAATCTCTCCTTTTTGCTTCATTCCTTTCTTACAACCACTGACATTGCAGGACCCATAAGGAAGAAATATCTTCCTTAACCTTGGTCCTCCCTCAGATCCACAGCCTGCATTATGTAATTCTACTTCTCAGTTTCACTGTGCTTCCATCTCTTGTGACTTCAAGAGGACTCTTTCTCTTAAACTCCAGACACATGTGTCCAACTGCTGCCTCACAATATTTATCTGCATGTCTCAGAGCCTCCTCCAATTCAAACACCATCTCCCTTTCCATCCCTGTGACCGGCCCTCTGCTCCTTTAGAGCTGGTAAAGAGTAGCCTGTCTTACTCAGTCACAAAGCTGGGGCTCTGATAGTCATCTGTCTCCTTCAACTTCTCCCCATCCCAGTGAGCATCTTGTCTTGGCTACTGTGCTTTCAGAAAGAACTCGAGAAGCTCTGCATTTGTCAGTAGAGAAACTCAGCTGCAGGACTCGGACTACGGAGGGAGCTTCTCAGTGGCCCCCCAAGTCAGCCACTTGCACACTGACAGCGATCTTTCGAAAGCGCCAATCTGACTCTGTGTGGCTCATTCTTTGCAGTCCTGAGACCCTTCACAGACTTTCCAGTCTCCAGGGCACTGCTGAGCATGCATGCCCTTAGGTACTCTTCTTTACCTTGCGCTGTAGCTGTTCCTTCCCTTAGGTCTTCTGATCCAGTTACTCGTTGCTGTTTCTATGATCCCAGGTGTGTGGCTTCATGCGGTTTCACCCATGGCTTCTTCCCTATATAGTAGCCTTCCTGGACTTTGGGGAGAATAGAGACCCTCTATCCAGGCTTCAAGGTGTAGGTCAATGACTACTTGACCTTCCCTGATAGAGCTGACTGCTCCCAAAGTACCAGGTGCTTCTGCAGACTCACGCAGGCAGAGGGGCTGTGCGGGGCTGTTCAGGTCACGGCCTGCATACTGTTAGGAGCTTTGCTCACCAAATGGTTGCAATCAGTGTGATCACATGCCACGGCCCAGCCTTCACACTTCCTTTTCCTTTAGTTTTGTTGCTCCCAAGGATCATAGGAAATGCACAGCAGGCAAGAGAAGACTCCAGATGTCACAGGAGAGGAACTGTGTGCTGGAACGCTGAGTGAGCTTGAGGGGAAGGACGGGCTAGGGCGCGCACGTGATGAGTCAGGCTCCTGGTGTGCGGAAGGCCGGAGTTTAAGAGATACACTGAGCTGCGCTCCAGCACCCCCATGCTTACGGGCAAATAATGCAAGCGCTCAGGCAGGAAGAGGCTGGTTCGGAGTCACAGTGCTGCTGGGCAACGCCAGAGCAGGAGGAACTCAGAGAACAGACGCAGATCATTTAAATAAAATGATCAGAACGAAACTGACCCCTGCAGACAAATTGCCGTTCCTTCATTCAGAGGTGGAGGGAGGCTGCAGGTCCCTCTGTGTCTCTTTGGGTTGATGACCGGAGGCAGCAGTCGGGGTCTCCCGTGGGAACCTCCTACAGCGGCTGAGTTCCTGCCCTGCACAGATGGGGACGACTGCGGCAGGAGCCGGAAAGGCTCGCTCAGTTCCCGGCTTGCTCCCTGTCCCTCCAGGCTGAGAGCTTCCTTGGGGCAGGAGCTGCGTCTTCCCATCTCAGATCACCCGCATCTTCCACGGCACCTGGCCCACAAAGGGCCCTCCACGCACTTTCCAGCCAGTGGGCAGGTACAGGAGGGAGGCTCTGGCGTTCCGCAGTGTTAAGGATGCTAACAATCATCCAGATGTGGCGCTTTCCATGGGCCTGGCGCTTTTCTAAATGCTTTATATCTGTTACCTGATCTCACCCTCCTGTGCAGCTATTATATCATTCCCCTTCCCCAGACGGAGGAATGAGGTGCCCTGGGTGATAAGCGGCCTGCCCTGGGTCACACGGCTGGACAGGAGCAGGGGACTTGACCACCCGCAATCTGGATCCAAGGCCTGTCCTTTCCAAGGCTTCTCTCTGTCCCTCCCCTACCGATTATGACAGTGATTTTAATCGGAAGAGAGGTTTGGATTCTAAATGATTATCTGTGCTTCATACCATGCACTTGCACAATCTCGGAGTTTTTTTGTTTGTTTGTTTGTTTTAATTCTCTTTTTCGAGTCAATTCTTTTTTTTTTTTTTTTGGTACCGGGGATCAAATTCATGACCTCGCGCTTGCCTGGCAGGCACTATGCCGTTGAGCTATATATTCGCAGCCCTAGGTAATCACTTCTGGACCTCCATTCATTCTCTCTTTTCCCTGAGCTCTGGTGGGTAAGTCAGTAGGGAGAGATTGAAAGTTCTGTTCCAGGGCTGGGGACGTAGCTCAGAAGAGACCCTAGGATGGGATGGATTAGACTGCTTGCTTAACATGCACCGGGCCCTGGGTTCACTTCCTACCACAAACAGTAAAACCAAATAGCCACAATTTCAGTGGTGAAAGCTAACTAGCTAGCCCAAAGGAGGAGAGGGGGAAGGATGAAAGAAAGTTCTCGACAAGAGAGACATTCCACTTCATTTCCTCTGGGCTACCTACCTGTCCTTTCTGTTGCCTTCCTTTTAAACTGAGGAGGTTAGGGAGATTTGAGATGTGTTTTTTTGTTTTGTTTTGTTTTTGTTTTTTGCTAATTTTTTACCCACTCATATTTTTGTTTTTGTTTTTGTTTCTGGGGAGATCAGGCTAGGAGTTACCCACCTGGCTTTGGGAACACTTCCCAGAGCTCTAGCATGAGAATTCTTTGGGTAACACTTTTCAGAGATGTCATATGAGATCTCCCCTCTTCATTTAAGAACAGTTGGTACAATCTATTTTTCTCTTACATTGTTTTCTTATTTTCTTCATTGCCTTTTGGAAGTTAGGCAATTTCATAATTTGGTTCCACTTTGTCATCTTACCCCAGTGTTGAATACTTGTGTTTCTTCCAGAAACATTCATAATTTAATTTTCCATTTTACTTAGCTGTGTTTGTGCAACCTGTGGTGAAAACCAAAACACAAGTCTATGGGTGTAAAGTTTTTCTGGCAAAAAAACAAAAACAAAAATTCACCCCTGGCTTGTTTTATGAGGATTTCACAAGCTTAGTCATTTTCTTTGGATCTCCAACAGGCCTCTAAACATATTTGTATGTTAACATTTTTGTAGGGCACAATAATAAGAACTTTGATTTTTTATTCTAACTCACAGGGAGAGAAAAGAACTGTTTTTAATAAGCACTGTGTCAACAACCATTGCCAGCTTCTAGTTCATTCCTTGAGCTGGGTCTTAACGAATATATAAAGGGTTTTTTTTTTTTTTCACACCACCTCTGGGTCTTTCCTAATTATTTACCTGGTTGGCCTAACAGTCCGTGAATATTGATCTTTGCTGTTCCTCTTGTGGGATGTTTACATGAAGGCAAGAAATCTTAGGTTACTCTTCTGTTTCTAAAAATAGAACGGCATGCCCTTGTAGTAATTTAGCCAATTCTTATATGTTAAAGATGGAAAAATCCATGGATTTCTGTCCTTAATTTTCTCTAAATTACATTTGGTTGGCTTGAATGTAGCCTCAAAATGATACATAGGGGTAAAACTCCAGTTTTTGGATTGTGATGCAGTATATTTCCAGTGCTGGCCATTGAACCTCCTTTTCTAAGATTATATGAAGAGTTGAGTAAAAATGTTTTCCTGTGATTAAGCAATGTTCTGTTTGGAAGTAAGATATACATTAACTATGGATTAAGTATGGGTAGATTTCTAATTGAAAGTAGCAGTCACTTGAATCTAAATGTTCATGCCAGGCCTCAAGCTCTAATTCTTAAGTTAGAAAATATGGCCACTGTTCGAGTCTGCTAGGGTTGCTACCACCAGTACCACAAATTAGATAGCTTAAACAGTATAAAATTATTTTCTCATAGTTCTGGAGACAGAAAGTCTAAAAGCAAGGTGTCAGTAGGACTGGTGTTTTCCTCCTCTTTTTCCTCCTCCTCCTTCTCTTCCTTTTCCTCCTTTACATCTTCCTCTTCCTCCTTATCATCTCTCTCTTCCTTCTCTTTTTTGCCTTCCTCCTTTTGTTCCTCATTCCTTTTGAGTTGTATCACAATTTTATTTATGTAATTTTTATCTTTCAAAGGACCAGTATATTTCAGGTGACATCCGTGCCATTATAAGAGACCATACTGTAATGAGATTCTTTTTTCCTCCTAATTCAACCTCCTTATTTAAAATTTCGTTAGCATATGTTTGTGATGAGGGATGGTTTCTTCTGAGACTTCTCGTTTTGGCTTGTGGACTGCTGTCTTCTCACCACCCTCACACAGTCTTTCTCCTGTGCACAACGCCGGTCCTCGTATGCTGTTCTAATAAGAACACCGCTTGTATCAGATTAGGTCCCACTGCAAATCACCTTAATTACTTCTTTAACAATTCAGGCTCCAGACAGTTATAGCCTGAGGACTTCGATATGTTAAGTGTGAAGGGATACAGTTCAGCCCATGACAGTCCCTATAGGAATATCCTGTATTTTAGCATACATTCTGTACATTCAAGTTCCTACTTGTGATGTGAAATTCTTCAGATCATCTCAGGTGTGCCAGTCGGCTTTCCATTACTGTAACAACATGTCTGGGGCAATCAACTGATAAAGATAGAAGGTGTGTTTTGGTTGACAGTCTGTGACCAACTGGCTCCACTGCTTTGGGCTGGTGGTGAGGCAGTGCAACAGGGTGGGAGTATGTAGTGCACCAAAACTGCCCACATCATGAGTCAGGGAGCAAAGAGGAACAGAAGGGGCTGGGTCCCGCAGTCTTCTTTGGGGTCATGTTCCAATGATCTTAGTACCTCTTGTCAGGCTCATCTCTCGAAGGTTCCATCACCTTCCAACAGCACCATGCTGGGGACCAAACTTTAATACATGGCCTTTCAGGGAAATTCAAGAGCAAAGCTACAGTGGTGACCCTACTCTGTGTGGCTCACTGATACAACTGAGGAACAACACTGATGTAGGGGTGTTGACATAGCCCTTGGTGACTCCAAAGAATAAGGAGCATTTAATTCCAGAACAATATAAATAAAATAATGTATCATTAAAGGATATGAATAAAATAATGTTATTATTAGATAATAGATATAAAAGCCCACAGTATATTTAGATAATAATAGCTTAGGCTACCAACTGCATAATATTAGGCTATCAATCATGATTAAATGACATCTCAGTGCTTACTGTGTAGCTTGAATTAGTAAAGCTATGTGTTGTAGTTTTGCAGCAAGTGCCTGGTTTAGTTAGAAGGAAACCTCATATGGCTCCCATCCTTGAAGAGTTCCTGGTTAGGCTGTCAACCAGTTTGAGAGTCTGGCACAGCGAGGACCCATGTATGGTTTACTTACGCCCATCACTCCTCCAGGGCTCTAAATTGGTTCTCAGACTCCTTGTGCACCAGACAGCTGAAGTTCAATCCTTTTGCCAAAATTCCTATACATTCCTGTCACACTCCCAGTCACCTCTGCCTTCAACTTCTGCTGAATTTCTGTTCCCCACTCTCTGCTTTTCAGCTGTGCCCGTACTCTTTCTTTGGAGTCCACCCAAACTCAAAACACAGCCCTTGATTCTTTGCTTCTCCTGTTAAAATATGATGCATGTGAAGCAGCTGCATGGGCTAGGGTTTTGCTGCCAATCTGATGACAAGGAAGGTTACACTGCAGAGCCAGAGAGCAGGGACTCTAAAACTGAGGAATATACTCCGTCTTTCAAAATGTTTCCATCAGCTCTTATGTCATTTCCCAGCTATTTTGATGAGCACCCTTGCTATCCTTTCTCCCTTCTCCTTTTCTACCCCTTCAACAGTATAGTTCTACTCACAAAGTGAAATGACAGCCAACTGGGAATAAGGAGCTTTCTTAACTTGATATTCATGTAAAGAGATTAAGTGTTAGCATCGAAACAGGATTTGCACAAGTTCTGTGAGAATTTAGGAAAAGATGTGACTAGTCACACCTGAAGTGTCTGGGCAATGTCACAGGTGGAAGTGACCCTTTATCAGGGTCTCAAAGACTGAAGAGGAGGGAATGAACACCCCCACTTTCATGCTTCATTGAAGGAGAAACATAAGTGGTAAAGTAAAATAATCGGTGAGGCTGTAGGAAGGAAAAAGTAAGACCTCTTTCTTACCCACGGTAAGGGTCATGATTGTCACCCCTGTCATGAAAGACAGATTAAGAAGAGAAAAACACAGTAAATTATTTAACAAAGTTTTAATGACATATGGGGCTTTAGCGGCAAAGACACAGAGGTCCAAGGAAAACTGTATTTTTATGCTAAAATTGATGAAAGAGGTGGACAGTAGTGGAGAAACATGATTGAATGAAGTGGTCTCATTGGATGTGATAAGGCAGGGTGGGGCAGGGAGTTCCAGCAAAGCCTGCTGCTTTGGATTTCTTTGCGTGTCTCTCTAAGACCTTCCTTCCTCCAGGGCTGGAATGAGGACGCCCGTTGTGATTTCTGTGTAGATGTCCTCCTAAAGCTACATATGATTTATATGCACCTATCCTCCTGGCATCATAGGTGGGACCATAGGCGGGTGATTGGGTCAGAGAGGCGTCACGGCTGACGTGCTGTTAGGAGGCGGGTCACTGTGAGCACCAGCACGAACGTTCTGTCTCTCTTCCCACTGAAACTTGACTCCACTTCCTGTCTGCTGTACTGTGGGCAGCTGTTCCTCCACCAGGGCCCTCTGGTTGTCCTGGTGCCAGCCGACTATGCACTCAAAGATGAGCCAAAATAAACCTCTCCTCCTCTAAGCTAGGAGCATCCAGTATTGTGTCTCGGTGAGGCGGGAAGTAACTATGCTGGTATCTTCTAGGCTGATGAGGGGATGGAGTAACCTTCCCAGAGTGACTCTCTGGATTTTATGGCTCACTTTGGGGGAGACGAATTCCCAAGAATATGACCAACTTAGGGGGAGAAATGAGGGAAAAAAAGGAAGGGCAAGTGAAGGTCAGGGAGAGCTTGATTCTGAGGCCCTTCTGACTTGTAGTCTAAGCACACAGGCCACCACCGTGCCGGACTCTGGGGTAACATGGTCTGAGGCCCAGTGGGCTGGAGCAGAGAGTCCTAATAACTAGAAGCCTGAAAAATAAGGGTAGAAGCAGACTGGGCCCAACATTTCCAAGAGTTTGTGTCAGCTTGACTGACAAAACTTCATTTAGTTTTTGTTTTGTCTTTAACAGAGTATTTTATTTCATTTCATTTTATTTTATGTCATAGAGAATAAAGCCAAACAAAAAACAGAATAAAGCCAATCAAAACATAACAATGAAAGTGATACAGGACTTCAAAACAAGACAATAGGAAATCAGTAATGGTTATTATGCCTCTTGTTCATAATAGCTGCCTATACCATCGGATATGAAATCAAACAAATCAAAACAGAATAAAACTAATAAAAACAAAACAACGCAAGTGATATAGGACTTCAATACAAGATAATAGGAAATCAACCATGACTACCTAATAAATCTTGTCATCTTCCAAATAGCTGCTCATGCCATTGGACATAATAAAATCAAACGAAACAGAATAAAACCTAACAAAACAAAACAATGAAAACAATACAAGACTTCAAAACAAGATAATAGGAAATTAACAATGGCTACCGCCTTCCCTTTTTAGACATTTTCTCCCCTTTCACTTTCACAATATCTATTGTACATTTTGCATGCCATTAACTTCTTAAGTTTTTTATACTAGGGAAGAAACACGATGTTCACCCTTGTGAGTTTGAACCATTGCATCCATGAGCATGATCTTAAGTTGCATCCATTTATCTACAAGATCATTGAGATTATCCTTCTTTATAGCTGAGTAACTTTCCATTGTAAAAAATTCCATGTCTTTCTTATCCATTCCACAGTTGATGGGCAAGTTGCCCCTGCTTTTTTCTGGTTCCATGTCACATGGAGCATTGTTTTCTTTCATTTGACTTTCAGTCTATGAGTTTCCTTTTGAGTTAAATGTGCTTCTTGTATATAGCATATTGATGGATCTTGTCTCTTGATCTACTCTGTCTGTATTTCTTTTTATTGGTGAATTGAGGCCATCTGCATTAATGGTTATGACCAACAGGCCCTGACTTGTCTCTACCATGCTCTTTTCCTATCATTGGCTTCCTACTTTTCCCCTCCATTCAATTGCTTGCCCCACTCTGTGATCTCCCTTTGCTGCTGTTCCTGGAACCGTGGTCATCTTTATCTCTCTCTAGAATATCCTTCAGGGTTGGTTTGGTGGTCATGAATTCCTTCAGTTGTTGTTTGTCATGGAAGCATCTTGTTTCCTCATTAATTTTGAAAGACAGTTTTGAAGGATACATCAATCTGAGTTGGAAGTTGTTTTCTTTCAGGATTTGAAATACTTTACTCCAAGCCCTTCTTGACTTGATGGTTTGCATTGAGAACTCTGTTGTGGGTTTTCTTTTATAGGTGATCTATTTTTTTTTCTCTAACAGCTTTTAATGTTCTGTTCTTGTGCTGAATTTCTGGAATCTTGATTATTGTATGTCTGGGTATATATTTATTTTGGTTATCTCTTGTTGAGTTCTCTATGCCTCACTTATCTGTATGTTAGGTCCTTTTCCCATGCTTGGAAAGTTCTCTGCTATTACTTCTATAAACAATCTTTATGTCATTTGTGTTGACTCCTGCTTTTTCACTGACACCTATCAGTTTTAAATTATTCATTTTTGCATCATCTTGCAGCCATTCAGTTGTTGTTTCCTGGTTCCTTGTTGTTTTAAAGAAATATTTCCTTTCAGGATCTCTAACTGCAATCCTGTCTTCAAGGTCTGAGAGTCTATCTTCAGTTTCTTTCAAGTGGTTTTGCCAGTGGGCATGTGGGGGCAGGGCTGGACGCCACATCTCCCAGCCCATGCTGGTTACCTGTAGGAAGCACCCACAACATCTGGTGGATGTGTGGGGGTGGGGCTAGCTCTTAACAGAATTTTCTGCAAAGAATTTTAAAGGTCAGAGGCCAGAGGCAATTGATTTCTTCAAGAAAGATTTAAGATCTTGCAGTGATTGGAGGATTTTCTACTGTTCTTTTTATAGTAGCAGCTCCAAATGATAATCTAAACCCAGTGGATGTGTGGATGTGTGCACCAACTGGGAATGAACAAATACATTAAAAATTGCTTTACAATTTTAGCTCATGTATTTATTCCAAATGAGTCTTAAAATTTATCTGCAGTAAATTTGAATTTTTATTGATGTATATCTCTCCTGATTTTAATCTACATATATGGAGTCTGGTAACCAACACTATAATCAGAATATACAGTGTCTTCATTTCATAATTGTGACACAAGACATCATGACATAATTTTAAATTGATCTTTTCATGTGCATAGTATTTATCAGTATTTAAAGTGTATTAGTATAGTAACCCCTGTTCATAATTTTGGAATGAAAAGTCATATTTTAGAGACATATACTTAAGATGTGTTTTACAGATAAAAGCGTAAAAACAAAGGAGTTAGGTATGACTGGATGATATATAATAAGAGTTGCTAATTTGGAAAACATTATATAAGTTGATTTCTGTAAGATGGTAAATGGGCAACTGAGCTGAAACTGCTATGAAGCAGTCCAGGAGAGAGGATCAAGTAGGAGATGATGGTAGTTATTCAAGCAAGAAGTGCTGAAGGCCTGGCTAATTAGCAGCAGAGGAGAAAGCTGGACTTAGGAGTTGTCTGGGGCGAGGTAGGAGTGCTGGTAAATGGAGGTGGGCTGGGGCAGAGGGGAAGTTTAACGCTGATGTCAGCTGTGCAGTCTGAGAGCCAGGGCTGGTGACGGCACCACTGATGAGTGTGTGGCCCCAGAAGGTGAGGCGGATTATGGGATAGTTAGCAGCTGATTGACATAACATGAAATGGGGTACATAGTACTGTGATTACTTTTGGGATTTATGGTTGATAGTTCTAGCCAGTTGGAGGTAGTTAAAAGATACACAGGCCCATTTCCCATACAGGTCACCCCATACTTGGAAATGTGCTGTAAGAGAGATACTTCTTAATCCTTATAGGAAATTGTTCTTCTGACTTTTGGATAATTTAACTTCAGGGTTTCTCTCAACTAGAAAATTTGGCATCTAAAAGTTGATAACTGTCATTGTCTAACTATTCACTATGAGATCTATTTTTTAGTTTCCACAGATACATGAGGACATACGGTATTTGCTTTTTTGTGACTCGCTTATTTCACTTACCATATCCTTCACTTCTACTCACTTTGGTGCAAACAACAGGATTTTGTTTTCATCACTGAATAGCATTCTATGGTATGTAGTACAGACCGTGTGTTTTTTGTCCATTAATCTATTGATGGGCACCTTGGATGATCCCAAATCTCAGCCACTGTGAGTAAACACAAATAAACATGGAAGTGCAAATAATCTCTTCAGTGTGCTGATTTCTTGCCTTTGGATATACACCCAGAAGTGGGGTTACTGAGACATCAAAATAGACAAGAGAAATTATTTCTTGTGTTTCGTGGCCTAGTCCGATAACTATAATCTACAATAATCTATAATCTTGAAAATATATAAAAATAACTAGAAGAGTCTGAAAGTTCCCAGCACAGAAATGATTAATGTTTGAAGGAGCAGAAATGCCCATTACCCTGATTTGATCATAACACCTTGCATACATGTATGAAATTACCATACTGTACCGCACAAACATGTAAAAACATCACATTAACGTTAAGAAAGCTTACAAAAGAAAAGAAAAAGAATCACTCTTCTTGGGCAGCACTTTTTCTCTTTTGTATCCTCATTCTCAAAAGTTCAGTAGGCCTGGAGCAAAGGGCTGGGTCCAAGAGGGAGGGAGCTGAGGAAAGCTTGTTTCTTGCAGCAGATACCTGTTTATCTTTGCAGCCAGGTTTGAGACTATATACTGGGCAAAAAAGGAAATTTGGAGGGGATCAGGTTTATTTTAGAGCAAAAACTAAGACTATAATTGCAGGACGTTAGACAGGGTCTTATTTATGATCCAATATTATCTGAGAAACTTTGACGGTTGTTTTGAACAGTGGTTTCCAAGGTGGCAGAGAAGGCCTGTACTCAAAAAAGTATGTGAGAAAACACCAGGAGAAAGCGGGATGCAGATGTACTCTTTAATTTGAGAAAAAGAAGAAAGATGTTAAGCTTTACTGATATTTAACACACGTCTTGAGAGTAAGTGGTACATGTGTATAATTTATAAGCAATGTCATGTTGGACATTCTTGCTCAGAAATATTTTACAGATAGGGACACATGATCCAGAGAGTTTGGACTTTGTGTACCAGAAAGATGAGAAGCAGACAGGCTAGAAGGAGGCAGATGGGTTTTATTGTGATGAGGATGGGGGAGCGGAGGGGTGACTCGGAGTTGGATAAAGAGGCAGATGCCATGGTATTCAGGAGGGGGTTCTACCGGAATAGGTGATGGATGGGTTGTGAGTGAATCTTTGAAAAAAGCCTTTCCCTTCCACTTTCCCTTCCTAGCCCTTCCAGAGAGGGGCTGTCATTTCTGTTACAGTGATATATTCCAACTCCTTGCTACTGGTCTTTTTCCTTATAGTCATGTGGAACTGAATCTCCAGTCATTCAGTGGATGCGAAATAAATATTATAATGTGAATATTACACTAAGTGGTTGAATAGTTCAAAATTAGAAGAGAGACATGTTTTTTAATAAGGGAGTGGTTTCCTCATTTTACTTTAAGGATGAACTAAAGCATAATGGTACACTATGGAATCAAGGTTTGGAAGACAGTCCTAGGCTTCTGTATTACAGCTTGGAAATTACTGGCATCAGTCATTTGTTGACTTATTGGAAATTTATATGGTAATTAGGGACACTACCGAATACTCCTATTTTACAAACTGTAAGTATAAAAGTCAAAATTAATCATAAAAGTTATTTTCTCCTTACAAACTATGAGTCAAAATGAGCCATAAAAGTTATTTTCAAAGCATTTCCTTTCAGACCCTTAAGGAATGCTGACTATTCAACAAATAATTGTTGCATAAAGAAGATTTTGGGTCCCATGATCTGGCTGAAACTTTGCACCAACAGCTGCTTATCTCAAGAATGGAATTTCCTGTTAATATTTTTGCAGGCTAATTGTTCATCAAAAGTATAACAAATGTCAACAAATATCACAAATGTGTTGCGTCTTAATAGTTAAGAGACAGCAGAAATAGCTCAGATGTTTAACTTGCTGGTGCTTAAAAGGCAGCAGCACAATCTTTAGCTCTTGTTGCGAGGCCCTCTTAAGGGATTAATGTTATTCAGGGCAACCTTTTGGTGGAAATTTCCTCTTTCCTTTCCATTTACAGTGTAAGACGTAGGACAGGCTCAGGGAAGAAATGGAATTGGGACTTCAAACAGAGAAGTTTAGTGCACTTTCGTTTTGGGTGAATTTTTCCACACTTTTCACCCCAATTGTACATGGAAATCAATTTTCTTAGAACGAAAATGCTTCAAGTGAACTGTAAAGTTTTTTGGCAACAGCCACAAAGATGTCTCCTTTTATATATCGGATGAGAGCTGCGCAGGGTGAGGTCCCAGAGGAGGGAAGTCGCATCCCCAGGACATCGGGCTCCAAGGTCTGGATCAGAGGTGGAAGTACAGGGTCAGTACCAGCTTCCTGGAATACAGAACATGGATTAAAAAAAAAAAAGCATTTCCAGTTGAGTTTTTTTTCCCCCTTTCAGTAAAATTAGCATTTTGCATTAAGGTGCAAGCTCAGGAGCTGTTTTGGGAAGGTGCTCAGGGAAAAAAATTTAGCACAACAGTCTGCTCTTCTTCAGAGTACGAATCATGCCCTATTTTCTTTTCCTGAGCCCTAACAAATTCAGGACTCAAAGCATCAAGCCCAGTGGCAGGTTCCTGTGTTGTTCTCTTCCTGACGGTGTTAGACTTTGTTTCTTTTTCAGATGAAGATAAAAATAAGCTTCTGGAAAGCAGAGGACGCCTGTCAGCTTGTCAGCGTCTTCCTCTGAAGAGAGATCTGTTACAGACTGAGGATCCCTGATCCAAAAATCCAAAATCTGAAACACTCCAAAATCCAGTGCTTTTCGGAAGCCATCAGTGGAAAATCCCACACCTGACCTCACGCGATGGGTTGCAGGCAGAGCACAAGTACATTCAAATATTGCACAAACTTCCCTCCAGGCAGTGTGTGCTAGGCGTATAGGAAACTCACGTGAAGTTTGCGTTCAGCTTTGGGTCTCATTCCCAAGACATCTCATCATGTCTATGCGAGTACTTCAAAATTTGAAAAGAAATCTCAGACGTAAAACAGTTCTGTCCCAAGTATTTTGGATAAGAAGCATTTAACCTATAGCTTCCTAGGTACAGTGGGGGAGGAGAGGGTTAGAGAGAAGGGATTTTAATTACTTACACCTCTGCTATGGTATCCATTCCTGTACTTTGTAAGCCATGAATGTTCTGTCCTGGATACTAACTTGTGCTTAGTCTCAAGCAACCCCAAGTGTGACTATCAGCCCTGCACTCCTCTGACACCCTTCTCCTTGTGCTTGGATGAAGGTTACGTACATGGCTGGTGTCACCTACAGGCCACTGTTTGTAACTCATGCTCTGTGTTTATGCATAGTGATTTTTATGGTACTGAAATCTGTTTTCTGGAATAGTAACAGCCTTGTAACAATCACAGCATACACTCATGCATGGGACAGACACTTAGCAAGGGACATTTTCCAAGTACTTTGCTGTATCCAGGGCACACAGGATGAATAAGAGTTTTCCTGCCCCAGAGACCTTGAAATAGGAAGACGACATAAGGAAGATGTTGGCAAACTGTGACCTAAGGACCACATCTCAGGACACGTCCTGATTTTGGAGCCCCTACAAGCTAAGAAGGTGAAGGATTAACAAAAAGAAAAATAAGCAACAGGGGTATATGTGACTCATAAGCTTAAAATATTTACTAACTAAGCCATTAGAGCAAAGATTTACTGACTTTTGGCCCAAGGATTATAATGCAAGATCTTTATCAGGAAGAAGGTTAAAAGGGCTCTGGAGCTCAGATGAGAGAAATACCACCCTTTATGCATGGGATCAAAGAAAGTGTATGGATGGAGGAAGCGAACTACTATGAAGAAAAGATGAGGTTTCAACACAAGGAAACGGGTTGGAGGGAAAGAGGAGAGAGAGCAAGAATCAACCTATTGCTTCTCACCCCTGAACTGCAGTGCATATCAGGGGCTCTGAAAATATACTTGTTCCAAATTCTAAATGGAAACCAAAATAAACCTACCTGTATTAAGTTAGAAACTTCTCACACAGAGACAGAATTATTTCAAATGACTTTTGAACTCAGTACTCCAACTAGAATTCTCTAGTGGAAAACAGTGTAAAGGTGAAAAGAACTATGGAGATCTTGAATGTTTTTTAGTAGGAATGAGACTGGTATTGTACTTCTGACACTAATTTATTTGTATTAGGAGGAAAAGTGAATTATTAAGTAATTTTATTAAGCAACAAGATTGCTAGGATAAAGGCAAAGGATATAAATAAAAAATAAAATATCAAAGAAAAAAAGGAAAAGTGTTAAGAAAGTTAACAACATTGGGAATGTTGCTATGAATTTGTGATTTAAGAGCGTATGTCTTAGTATGTGAATTTAGATTCTGTGCATGTATATGTGTGTGCAGTAGCCACTAGACACCTGCAGTGTAGGCTTGGTTTCTGAATGCCATTAAAAGGATCCAGGTCTCTTGGAGAGATGGGTGATTTTAGGCTCAGTACAGGGAAGGTCAAAGTGAAAGTGGGGTCTTATGCTAGAAAGCAAGAAGCGTCAAAGCCCTGGGGAGTCATGTCAGGAGGTCTTAGGACCAGATCGATCAGACTTCCCAAGGGGTCAACTTAGGACACTGAGCATTGTAAAGAATAATAACTGTCTATTGGAAAATATACACTACAAATTCTAGGTCTATAGTTATTCAAAAAAAGAAAGGGAGAACGAGAAAAAAGGGTACTTGCTGCTCCTGCAGTTGACATCTTTTAAACCATTTCTGCTAATGATTAGTAATGAGATGGGACAAATTAGCATTTGTTCCACCTTTATAAACACAACTACAGTGGTCTCAAGCTGGTGAAGATGTCTTTTTCTTTATAGCAGAATGTCATGGAAGAATATAAAGAATGGTGGAATTTTAAAAGCAATTGTGTGACTTAGGTATTGCAGATAGGGATACAGATGGTATAGCTGCTGGGAAAAGAACTGAGAAGTGTTTTT
This sequence comes from Dasyprocta punctata, assembly GCA_004363535.1. Classification (NCBI taxonomy): domain Eukaryota; kingdom Metazoa; phylum Chordata; class Mammalia; order Rodentia; family Dasyproctidae; genus Dasyprocta; species Dasyprocta punctata. The sequence continues at coordinate 21,917 of RJWM01023263.1, forward strand.
TGATAAAATTAAACATATATTTATTAAACAATGCAGCAATACTATCTCTTGAGTATTTACCAAGCAAGAAGAAATTCTGTTACACAAAGACCTAGATGAGAATGTTTCTATGGCTCTATTTTCAAATTACCCCAAACTATAAGCAACCTGAACATGACCCTCAGTGGATTCCATGTGTTGGAATACTATTTAACAACACAAAAGAAAAAAAATTCTGATACCGGCAACAACAAGGATGGTCCTCAAGTGATTTTTTACTAAGTGAAATAAGCCAGAATTAAAATACTGTACAGTGTTTGAATCAGGGTGTGTGACATTCTGGAAAAACCAAATCCAAAGGAACAGAAGACAGATCATGGTTGGTGCTGGGAGAAAGGTAGACTATAATGGGATTTGGAAGAAGTTTTGGTGAGTGGTGGAATTATTCTATATCTTAATGGTTGTGGTGGTTACAGAAATGAATATGTTTGTCAAGATGTGCATAACTGTACAGTAAAAAGGAAGGATTATTACTGTATATGAGTAATGCCTTAACAAAAACAAAACAAAACAATACAACAACAAAACATCAAAATCCACACAAAACAATACTTTGCAACCCTCAGCAAAATAATCCTCTTAGACAGCTATCGACAAGGGATGCTAAAAATACTAGGTCAAGTTTTGTTTGGGGGAAGAGGAAATTCGCAGTCTGGAGTGCCACTTCATAGATATACTGTGAATTATGAATGCAAAAATGAATTTGAACTAAGAGGCAGAATGGTCATTTCTTAACAAAGAGATCAAACTCACATGCATTGCTAATAGTGTGACCACCTGGCGGTACATAACACTTGGTGTGATGTGAATTATCCACCTCCTGTGAAATGTACTTTCCTCAAATGCTTAATCTAACTCTATCTCTTTAGACTTCTTTAACTCATAAGACCTACTAGAAAATGACGTACAAGTTAAATGACACCATAAAGACATGATCAGGCCCATATATATGTCACAGATTATTCTATTTGGTCTGGTTGCTCTAAAAAGTCAGTGTAAGAGAAAAAATAAACAAAGGGGAGGAGAGTAGACTAAAGAACCTTAACAATCAGATGAATGTATAAAATTTGATTAAATTCTGGCTCAAAAACTGCTAAAAAGAAGAATTTGGGGACCTTGGAAGAGATGTGACAATGGTGTTGTGGTTATGTAGGGAACACTTTTACTTTTTGGTAGTTTCATGCTGAAGTGCTTAGGGATTAAGAGACCTATCTGCAAATTATTTTTGAAGAGTTTATCACTCTCTGTTTTCCTGTATCTCTTTTGGTGTACCATATTGCAAAATATTCACAAATATAATAGGTCTCTGTATTTTCACATATTATTAATTCAACCCTTCTTGATGTTTAAAATTTTTGTACCAAAAAATGTAGGGGAAAAATTAATAGCAGATCCTTCTCCAGACTAAATAAATCAAGCTGTCTTGGGAACAGGAACCAAGCTGCAACATTTTATTTTATAAGTTCTCCAACTGCTTCTTAAAAACACACAAAACACCCATTTTATTTTGCTCCTGGACTCTGTCGCTCAGGAATTCAGACAGAGCCAAGGGAGGATGATTTCTCCGGGTTCAGCAATGTCTGGAGGCCCCGCTGGGGCGTCCTGGTGGCTGGGGCTGGGGTGTATGGCTAAATCTTCACACATGTCCAGCCATGGAGCCTGGCTGCGGGCTGGAGCCTCGGCCGGGCAGTTAGCCAGGAGGCTGGCACGTGGGCTTCTTGCCGGGCTGCTCTGCGTGGCCTCAGGTGATTTTAATGTAAACTCAGAGTGTCATCATTTTCCCCAAATGTGAAAAGTCATAAGTAAACATTTATTAAAATTCAGATTCCTTGGCCCCTTCCCCAAGTCTGGGGTGGAATTTTTACTATTGCAACTAAACTCAACCTAAATGATTCTAGGGAAACGGTGAGTTTGGAAAACATTGACCTAGGACATCACCTATTCTTTTAAGATCCAGATCTGTCAGGTACCAGGTACCAGACCCCACAGAAGAGAGGAAACGTCACATTATTTTCCTGAAACCTGGACAGATTGTTTCTTGGGTTTCTGTGTCTTCTTTGTCTAACCCTTGGCAGTGAACACGGTTCTTCTCAGGTTAGGTTTCTGCTGCTTTAGTTAAAACCCTTGAGTCATCTGATTGAGCTGTTGGAGTGTCCTTTCTCGAGACATGATTATCAAGAAACAGAAATTAGATGGGTTTGGGAAAATGTGGGAGACAGTAAATGAAGGTAGGAGTTCAGTTCTTGGATGCCAGGCTCGTGAGTTTGGTTAGAAGTCCACATGCAGTGTTACCCAGACAGGACTGGTCGTGAGTTCCAAAGGACCAGGCACGTGCTTTAGGAAAATTAAGCAGGAGCAGTGAGAATCTGGAGGAACGGAGAACACGTTAAGACCAAGGAAAGCGCTACAGGGCATTTACCAAGTTGGCGGTCATCTATACCACTGGTCTTTGCTTCTGTGTTTTCCTTCATTGTTGATTCTTGACCCAACAATAGACTTCCCCTCTGCCCTCTTTCTGTTCACGCACCACGAGTGACTTATGGAAGAGTCACTCATCTACTCCCGGGGATGAAGTCTGATTTCAGCTCTGTCCCATAGAACATTCTCCGAGGACAAGAAGCTCTGAATCCACGGGGACCACCAGCCTCCTCAGCTGTGGTGCCCTTGAAATGAAGCTTATGTCACTGAGCAACTGAATTTAAAATCTTGTGTCACTTTGACTTAAATCTAAATTGTTTCACTTGCCCGGCAGCTACCGTATTAGCACAGAGTCCCCAGACTATGATACTCCCATTGCCCTTTGCCAAGGATTGGTATGAACATCGCCAGGTGGCCCATTCCTGACCCACAGCCTCCAGTAGAAAAGGATGGAGATCGGGGAAGAAGCTTTGGATCTGCTAAAGGACAGAAATACCTGGAAGCTTGCATCCTTCTGATCTCCTGTCCTGTCTCTTCCTGCAGGTTCCCTCCCGCCCTGCATGTCTGTGGTGTGCATATGGAAGAGTGCTGCTTTGTGACAATAGATGGTGCAAACAAACTAAGATGATCAGAACTAGCCCTGTAGAGTGCTTCTTCCATGCTGGGCTTCGGCTAAGCAGTTCACATGTATTATTTAACCCAGTGCCACCAACAACACTGGGGAGGAGACACTAGTGTTATCTCCAGTTTGCAGAGGGGGAAACTGAGGCTCAGAGAGGCTTGGTAAATTGTAGGAAGTCCCACAACCAAGAAGCACCAAAGCTAGCACTCGAACTCAGGGCGAGATGGAAGAAATGGGTTCCTCGCTGTCTTTCTAGAACAGAGAGAATTAAAGAGAAGATGCACAGCTTACCTGTCACTAGACTTCTTGTTACCTGAGATAAATTTGTGTCTTGTGTTTGAAGCCAGGTTAGATCGGGTTCCCTGTATCTGTACCCTCGCATATTCTCAGCGACACCAGGGTCTTCGCTTGTGTCTCATTCAAGACTACACAATTGAAGCCCTCCTCTACGCAGGGCAGGGCTGGTTCACTGCGTGCAGGGCCTCAGAATTCATCTCTGTGTCAGCAGTCGAACTGTCCACCTAAGGCTGGGGCTCACTGATGTTACAACACCGAAAGCCGACACCCTGGGGAGTCCCATTGGTCCCCACCGAAGCGTGTACTTACAGCAACGCTCAGCCTTACACCATCTGCCTGCTTATTCTGATGCAGAAAAGGAAAGTTTATCTTAAGGCACTGTGGGAAGGAGAAGCTCAGAGGTATGTGGAGTTTTTAAACAGTGTCTCTCAAAGGCTGCAGCGCCCAGACTTAACGTTTCAGCCCCAGTTACTCATTACGGTCTCACCACGTAGTCAGCATCCAGGTTTCCCCAGTGCCCCAAACCCTCTTCTGTGACTAAGAATTTAGGATGACTTGAAGTTGTATTTCACTGCCAAGTTGGGTGCGTGGCTTCCCAGGCTGGCAAGGATTTGAACGTTCAGTCCCTTCACTGGGAGGCTGTCGCGGGCTTGTGGGGGTAATGCTGAGACCACTGGTCCGTGATGGTGCTCAGCTGAAGAGGGCTGTGGGAAACCCCTCCATCTGCATAGCTGTCCTTCCTCCTCCTCCTTTATCCTTCCCTTCCACAGCCTCTTCCTCCCTCCCTGGCCCTACTATTTCCTTGTGACTACATCCAAGGACCAAGTACTGCAATGAATGGGGCGATCTGAGCGGAAGGAAGGACACATCTAAGTGGCGAAGTCCAGGCTCATTCCTTACGGCGGTCTTCATTTCTCCCTTCGCTCATTTGGCAAGGAATTACCAAGCACCCACCACGTAACTAAGTACCAGAAGCACCATGGCAAAAACTTTTTTCCTGGGAGAAAAAGCAAATTTGAAGATTCCTCCAGAGCCGTATGTCTTTATCTTATTTCAATATTTCGTGTCTCCAGAAACCAGCATTCCCTTCGTGTCATAGCTCTGAGACCAATAGGCATCGCTGACCCCTGTTGCAGGCGAGTGTCACGTCCAGTGCTTTCCCCTGGGGCATGGGTGCTGGCAGACCCAGGCCTTGAACATGTGTCTGCTGACTCACAGGCTCTCAGACACCTCGCGCCAGCTTGGTGTGGTCTAGGCCAAACAATGCAGGCTCTATGCTGTGCTGCGGCAGGCTCTCTGGGATCCTGGCACTGGGATCCCCCCATGGTAAGAAAAGGGGGACCCCAGGCAGTCCCCTGCATGATCCTGCTGGCTTGTCTTTGAAGTGAAGAACTCAGAGATCAAAGGAAATATTTGGTTGAACTCAGCTATTCGTCCTTGATCTACTAGAAACTTTAATTTAATTAGCAACATAAACATTGCAAAGACTTCACTTTCTCAGCTTGGTTTAACTGGTTTCTTTGATTTCTAAATGACTGGGAGCAACTGTGGGGGAAAAGTCTCTAAAATATTCATGTAAGATGTAAACGAGGCGATACTTCTGTCTCGGGCGAATGTTCTGGGGGGCACTGACCCACATTTTATACTTCTCATGCTCCAGTGAGTAATAAGCTCTGGTGGGAAATATTTCGGACTAAACTAGTTGTTTCCAGAAAGGCAAACTTCCTAGATTCCTTGAGGTTTGAAATCATAGCCTTTTTGGAAGGAGAGCGCTAGAACATATTCCTGAAGTCAGAAGCTGGGTGTGTGGTTCAGGAATTCAGTCTTTGCAAGCATCGTGACATAGGCGTTCTCTCTGGTTCAAAGAAGCAGCCAAGAGCCATCCCCTGGTCACAGAGCTCCGCCTTTAAACCCCGAAGGGAGAGGCGGGGCTCTGCTGTGTGGCGGCAGCCCATTTCATGTCTCACTGGTTGAGACAGTCAGAAATCAGCTGCTGTTTCTCCTTATGTCAGAGCTGATGAGAATCAGCCCTGGTGCTTAAAGGACCTGCGCATGCCTGATGGGGTGGAGACAACACGCAAGCTGCTAACTCTGCTACGAGGGATCTCTTCCCTGGTGGCTTTGCAGAATGGTCAAGAAATAGAAGTTTGTGCCAGGCAACGCAGACCACTCATGGGGTCCTGGAGGAGATTTCATCGCTGGCTGTCTGGCTTACCTGCGAGGGGAGGTGACGAAGCAGTCACTAAGGAGGGGTCTCTCCAGCCGCGTGTGGGGTGGGTGTGTGCAGAAGCTGCGTTCCCAGCCCACTTCTGTGAGCCCACGGGCACATCTGCCCCACACCTCTGCTCTAGGGAGGAAGTGGAGATGCTCCCAGCCAAGATTGCAGCCCTGACTGACGTCTCACCAAACCTATGCTTGCTCTCTGTGGACGTGGGCAGTGTGTGGGGCGGTCTCTTGAGTTCACCAGATCCCACAGTGGGAGGTTGCAAGCCACTCTGCTCACACATGACACACACGCTTAGATTTCAAGCTAAAATTCATGTCTATGGCCCATGGTTGTCCTTTTCGCCTTCACCTGCTGGCAGAAAGCAAAAGAGTGACAAAGGACCACTAATAGTAGCGACATCAATTCTCTCCATCAGGCAGTCCTTGTAGAGAGAGAGAAAGGGGCAGGGAGGGACGTCACAGGCTACGTGATGAGAAGCTCACAAGAGATAGGCCAGTGTTTCTCCCCGACTCGAGAACAGAGGTGGCCTTGGTCCCTGGGGAAGCGTGCCCATTGGTGCACCCTAAGGTGACTCCCCACAGCGTCTTTCCCCGGAAGCTATCTGAACCTCGGAACTCACCACTTGGCTTCTTCTGCTGCCCCTCCCTCCCTCCGCCCTCCACCACTCGCCTCACCACCAGCATTTCTTTAGCCGGGAAACTTTTAAGCTTCTTACTGGAATTTGCCACATGTGGTTAAAATCCCCAACAAGTAAAATGTGAGCCTGGCATAAGTAATCAGTTTTATTTGAGAATCACACCCGAAATAGTAAGTTGCAATGAGATGGGTTCCTTTGGAGGGCATTTCCTAAGGATTTCTCTGAAATCCTAATTGAAATTCAGAATCCAGAAGGAGTCTGGCCAAGCCAATCCTATGTAATTTCTACCAGTGTGGGCTCGGAAGGGAAAGCAAATGTGGAGGGAGGGGCAACGTGCTCTAGATCTTGTGCAATGCATTTTATTTTATTTTTTTCTTTCCCTCCTCTCTCAGTCTCTCCATCATTCACTGAGCACCGTGGCCATAATGAGCTGGGAATCACTGAGGGTCGGAGCCAGGTGCCGGGTAGCTGCAGTATCATCGTTCTTTCCTCCCGTACTTCGGTGCATGTTTGAAACTCTGGGTAATAAAAACGAAGAAGGAAGCCATGGCCAGGAGAAACGATCGTGGCTCTGGTGCTGAGCTGTACTTAGCTTCAAAGGGCCACATGGGGAACTAAACAGAAGCTGGAATTGCATTTAGTTCAAGCTCATTTTGCTGGGAGACTTTTTAAAGAAGTGTTTTCCTAGAACCTTAAAAAACACCCTAGGAAACGGCTTCAACACAGTTCGGGCCCAGGGAGGGCCAGAGCTGGCAGCGGAGCGAGAGGGTGGAGCGAGTGAGCGCCATACAGTGAGCAGCGGGTGAGGCCGCTTCCACACACACAGTCACCGCGTGAGAGAGCCAGGTCGAAAGCAGGGGTGCTGAGGTGACTCACGTGGCCAGCCCCATGTTTCCAACTTTACCTAGCAGCCATGCAGAGAGGTTTTGGCTTTTAAATATTCTAAGGTCTTGATCTTTGGGGGATTCTTGTCTCACCAAACAAGCAGAATGTACAGCCGTGTTTGGAGCAAATTATCCTCTGTTTCAGATTTTCCGGGGAAAGAGGAATGCATGTCAGCCGATTATTTACCTCGCCGTGTCTGGCCAGGGTAAGCCTCCTAGACCAGCTAATGCTCTCGTGAGGTCTGGCAGCTCAGGCTGCCAGCAGAGAGGCCAGCAGTCCTTTCTCCACCAGCCTGTCGGTGGTCCCAAGGACTTCTCTTCCACCCAGGACCGCGATCAGCTGGCCCTGGAAGCGCAGAGCACAGGGAAACCAGGGGACACTAGAGGGAACCCTGACGCTGGTGAGTCCCATGCTGGCTGTCGCCCCGTGTTCTCCAGCCTGGGTTTGGGGGTCCAGTTCCGGTGACCTCTCTGCTACTCTCTGGCCACCTCTGCTCTGTGGGTCTTTTCTGGAGCTCGTGTCTCTCTTCCGTGCTCATCCCTTCCCTGGGGCCGGCTGGGTCCTGCTCCTCAGAGGAGAAGCCCTCAAAGGGCTTCAGTCTTCAAAGGCCGCCCACCTTCGTGGCACCTCACTGTCTCTGGAGCACCGGCTCCTCCTTTTCTGCACTTCACCCCTGGGGCTGGGGCCTCGGTGTGGCACCAACAGGCCTTGAGCGCCCAGGCTGATGTATTACTCTTCCTTCCTTGGAAACTGCCTCTGCTCTGTCCAGCCCTTGGTATTGTGCGATTCCCCTTCGCATCTTTTACCCTTGCTGTCTGCTAGGTGATTTTCAGGTGACTGTTCTCTCTCATTCCCCCACTGAGATGTGTGTGTGTGTGTGACTGTGTGTGTGTGTGACTGTGTGTGTGTCTGTGAGTGTGTGTGCAATATATGCATATGACTGTGTGTGTATAAGAGTGTGCCGGAGTGTGTGAGCGTGTCTGTGAGTGAGTGTGCATGTGTGAGAGAGTGTGTGTGCCTGTGTGTGTGTGCGCGTGCGTGCACATTAAGCACTCTGGCTACCATCGCTGATGACTTGGGCTGTGTCTCTGGCTTTGAACTCACTGATTTGTGCAGCTTTGGCAAGTTTCTTTGTGTTTCAGGCTTGTTCACTCCTTTCTGAAACGTGGGTGACAGAACGGCCTGTAGCACAGGGTTGCTGTGAGAATTACAGGAAAAGGTCCACATGAAGCGTTTTGCGTAATTGCAAATATGACCTTACTCTGGTCATAACTGGCCTGCTTGGCTTCAGTTCCCTAAGTCACCACCACCTGGGGGAAGCCTCACGTTCTTTGGAGCTAAAGAGTCACCTCTGGCAAGAGTTCCTGGCCCCTTCCCTCTGGGACATACACCTCCACCGCCTGCCCAGCCCTCTTCCTAACAACCCCTGCTCGCCCTGGCGCCCCCTCCACGCTCCTCTGCTGGTCTGAGCCACTTCCCTCTGCCCGCACCTCCCCATCAGGTGGTCTGCGTTTGCTGAGGTCCTCACGGCTGTGCTGTGTTAAGCTCCTCCCGCCTGCATGCCTCGTCTGCTCTGTGGATTTATGTTCATAATTCTCCCGTTGTAAGGATTTGCATGGGGCTGAATCAGCCCCAGAAGCCCCCACAAGCCAGGAGGTCTGAGGAGACTCCGATCCTATCACCCACGGCTCATCTGGAGACCTGGCCCAGGGCGGAAGGTGCCCTTGACTCCAGGAGGCAAGGTGCTAGGACACTGGCTGGGCGGGGAGTTTCAATGACACTTTTCACACGGAAGTGACTCAGCGGCCGGGAAACGGAAGAGGCCACAAGGTGGTCTCCGTCAATAAAGCTGAGTGCTGAGCTGGGGTAAGGACTGGGACAGGACCTATGACTTGTGCGACAAACTCAGCATATTTTTTTTTACTTCCATGATTTCCTTTTAATTTCCTTGAGTATTTGTAGAAATTCTGGTCTGTCTGAGCTCCGCTGAGGCACGGGGAAGGGAAGGGATTCCTTTCCCTAGGCGGTTGTTGTTGAGAATCTTGTCCTGGTTCGGTCTGGATCTCCATCGAGACACCGGGGTGTTCAGAATGACTGGGACCCACAGGGACGGCTCAAGTCAGCGAGCTGGTGACCTCCCTGCCCCAGGGACGTGCGTATTGGGCCAGGACATGGGAGGACACTTAGCTCTGCTTGGCTGATCTTTCCCATAATCCAAACAGGTGGATCACCTCATCCCCAGGATGGAATGGGAGGGAGGGAGGAAGAGATTCTTGTAGGTGCAGGAGAATCAGCCCTTGGACCACTGTGTTTGAGGTTTTATTAATTCTCAGAACATCAGAGATGTTTCCGCCGAAACACAGTCAAGTGCTGCTCAGTGTCGGTGCGCGGTGGAGAGAGGCCCCATCAGGGAGCTGAATCCGCCCCCGAGGCGGACGGCACAGCCCCTTGCTCCTGCTCCGCCAACGCCTGCAGCGTCTCCTTGTGCCACGTAAATGGGAGCAGCAGTAACACTGGGTCTTTGTGGAGCCGCACAGAGCAAGCAGGGCAGTGTAAACCTGCAGCCCTGGGGACCTTTCAGTTCCACGAGCTCTCATGGGGTCACCATCACCTCTGTGTCTGCCACGGACCAAAGTGTCGCCCATCATGCTGGGCGTGGCTGTTCCCAAAGACGCCCAAAGACAACTACACGTTGAACATCACTTTGGAAAGCTTATTTTTCTCTTCTAGGTGGGTGATTCAGAAGAGGGTATAGCTGTGTGACGCTTTAAAGAGGCTGAACCAGGAAAGGAGCTGGGGAATCTGTGTCCCGAGCTCCTGGACATCTGCGTGATTAGGACAGGAGCTGTCGCCTGCTCTGGATTCTGGGAAGCTTACATGGATGACTTTCTTATCTCTTCCTCTAAGCTCTCGCGCAGAGTAAGAGAACATTTGCATCAGATACTTTGCAGCCTGGGGCGGAGCTCAGAGGTGGGAACACTGGCTCAGCCTGTGTGAGACTCTGGTCCCCAGCGCCCCTTCCAGACCCTCCCAGCAACTCGAGGAGGAAGAGTGTGTTGAAGATGCCAGGTGGAGAGGCGCGGGTGAAAACGATGGGCACGTCTCCGGAAACCACCAAGAGACGTACATTTAGAGAGAAATACAAGCTGTGTTTTATATCAAAAATAGGAATATGAGGATTGGGAAGATGGGGAGAAAGGGCCGAAAGGGAGAAAAATGTTCAAAACCTTGCGCTTTGCCCACTCCCCTCTCTACACTGCCATTTCCCAAATTTCACTCCGCGTTTTCTAAACCAGCTTGCGTCTATTTCCAGGGTGTA
>RJWM01023264.1:0-32430 GCA_004363535.1 Dasyprocta punctata
TCTCATATGTGGAATTTAGGAAAAAGGAAATAAAAAGTGTGATAGTAGAAGGGAGACTATACGAAAGAGGAAGAACACAAGGATAGGGAAGGCGAAGAGAGAGAATTGAGAGGGTGAATATGGTTAAAGTACGGTACACTCATGTATGTAAATGTCATAATGAAATCTTTCATTTTGTGCAATTAATATGCACTAATAACTATAATAAAAGAAAATAAATTAATTTTAAAAAAATGAATTACTGACCTTATGGTCATGACCTAAAATTATGATTATTATGCTGGTGTTAAAAATCATGTATTTTCTGTCCTGTACACAGCATACCTAGATAACTTCATTTCTCCATTTAAGTAATACCCATCAAATAAGTTAACTTCAATATTTAAAAGTACTTAATAAGCTTCATAACATTCAACTCTATATACTTAGACACTTTTAATGCTTTGCTTAATCATAATGTCTTTACTATCATTAAATAAATTGTGATTCTACATTTTGATCTAATATTTCTAGACAATATTCGAAAATTCTTTGCGGTTATTAAAAATCAGTTTTCATAAATCTACACTAGGTTCTAGATTTTTAATAAAATGTCACTCCGTTTTTTTGTTCCTTCTTTAATCTGAAATATCTTTTTGTGTTTTCCTTCAAAGCAGTAATATTTTCAATTTTCTGGACACTGCGTTTGTAAAACAGTTTAGTAACAGTTTTTCTGATGTTTATGACTAGTCAATAGATTAAAATATGTTCATCCTCATAATTAGTGAGATTTATAATTTTTAAAAATCTCATTTACATATTAATTTCATAATAATTAGAAATGCGACATTACTTAGCAGACTAGATCATGGAAAGAAATAAAACCAATTATCATAAAATTGGTAACTATATTTTTAAAACAAGGCATTATCTTTACCTGATTATTTGAGAATTCACTTAACAATCATAGCCAGCTTTTTAAAAAATAATAAAAGAGAAAAAAATGGTAAAAAATAAAGAAATAGGAATAAAAACAAGACTAACAATGTATGCTCTAAATGAAATAATACTAAGTATGCCTTTGAAACTTTCAGGATTTTTATCTATCTTTATACGGCTTCTTTTATATTTAATTTCATACATGTCTCATCTTTAGCACATGGAATCTTTTTGTGTGGATTATATTTAAGTACTTAGATTAAAAAACTGGTTTTGTTAACGTCTAGCGCTTTGAAGATTAACTCACACGTTGTCTACGTAACGCTCAGCGAGTCGATTCATTGACCTGGTCACTGTGCACAGCACGGATTCACCTGATGACGCGGCGGCGTCCACGCCAAAGCCCCGCAGGTCCGCAGGGAGGCCTGGGTGGGGTGAGGTGGGCGGCTCTGCTGCGCCCATTTCAGGGCTGGGGTCGTCACTGCCCCTACACTGTCAATTCACTGATATTTTACTGTGACTTTCAAAACTTTTCATGTAAAATTTCAGTCCTTATTTTCTTATAATTTAACATACATAAGCAAAAGAGAAAATCACAAGTAAAACATAAAATAATGCAGCACATAGTTATTTCTCCAGCACATTGATGAAGTACAGTTCTGGAGTTACATTTTTCTTAGGAGCAAATTGTGGAAATGAAATTTGGGAGTTTAAAATCCACTGCTTTTTCAAGCTGTTGTTATACATCAGGAAATAGAATTTAAGGGAAATTGTCGTGATTTATTTTTCTGCAAACCAAGCAAAAATGCTGTTTTTTGAAACTTTACTAAAAGTACTCGGATTCTCTGTTCTATTACTACGCCTAGAAAATGTGTCATTATTGACTGCAGTGTTGTTTTACATTTTGGTTAGTTGAAATTTTTCCTATATTGAATGAGAAAGTCTTGCTTTCAACAGTTTATATTAATAGAGCAATAAGTATATGTCCACAAATCTTAAAAATATTAATGAATATCACATTCTAAGCCATACTCTTTACAAATAAAGTGGTCATATACATTTCTTCTTTACTCAGATCTAATGAATTGTTTAAGTGACAGAGCTAAGTTAGGTAATATTAATTTTTGAAAGCTACTCTATTTTAATGTGGTAATAATTTATTTTGTGCAATGATTATTGCTAACAGCATGTCTGGTATTTATGCAAGTATATTGATAGTTGAAATTATTAATATAAGACTGTCAAGTATCAGTGTAAATATAATGCAATAAATGTTAAAGAACTCTTCTTTCAAGCTGTGAGTAGTTTAAAAGACATGGGGAAAATCTAATGCTTGAAACATGTTTTTCTTTTTTCTTTGGCATTAGGAAAGAATTTTGGAAGCTGCGCTTTTATAATAAGCTTAGTGCTATTTTCCATGATTTGTACATGATCTATCTAAATTAAAATATCCAGTACATCTTTCCTCTTCTTGTTTTTGTTTGTCTGATTCTATTGTCTTTTTTTTAAAATTAACTTTGAGGTATTTATATTTTCATGTTTTTATATATTAAATTTTCCTATGACTAGAATTATTAGGCCACATTCACCTCATTCACCTCTATTTAAATGTCATTCATATGTAGTCTATAATGGACACTGGAGCATTTTCTCAATATGTTTTTGAATATATTATTTCCAAGAGGCTAATTTTTAAACATATGCTTGCTATTTTTAATTTTGTTGAATGGTTGATTAGTATTTTGGTAATCTTTCTAATTTTATTATTTCATTTTGTATTGTCATATTTATTTGTGAAAACTGTTTTCTTTTTTCTTTTTTTTGGTACCAGAGATCGAACTCACCTCATGCCTGCCAGGCAGGCGCTTAAACCACTGAGCACTGAGCTAAATCCCTGGCCCTATTTTTTGAGACAGGGTCTCACTATGCAGTTTAATATCAAGAAGCATAGCACTAGTTTTCTCTTTCCTGTTTCTCCTGGTCATTTAAAGAGTTATTTTAACTAGCCTTCTGATGCAAGGCTATTGCAGTGTTTTTATACTTGTTGAAATCTGATTAAATAAACTTTACTATGTTGTGACTTAAAAGACAGAAAAGAAAGAAGGGCAGAAAGAACACAGTGACCCAAGTTCTCAGGAGATTTTAACAGCGCATCAGCAAAAGTTTGTTCTTCCCTTCTGCTTCCTGATGCTCTCCTATGGTTCTGTCTCCATTAACTGCCAAAGTCTAAGTCACCCAAGCTGATGGAACAGTCTTGCCTGGAGCTCCGGTAGCTGTCATAGCAGGAAGTTCAGGATTTTGAAAGTTCTTAGGTGGGACAGCTAGTGATTCCTTTGACACTTCGTTTGTCAAAGCTACCCCCGATTTCCACATGTATATAGAATATTATCTCTAACTTAGTGAAGAAGGATATTTTCTTTCTCATATCTATGAATCAAACATTTCATAATACAGTTTCATTCCTTTTTCTAAAATTTAAACTATCACTCTTCTTTAAAAATCTTTGTAATTTTTTTTGTTTGTTTTTCACTTTTTTACTTTTGGTGATACTGGGGAATGAACCAAGCCAAGGGCTCCAAATTTAGCCCTACTGTTTGTTTGTTTGGTTGTTTTGTTTTGTTTTGTTTTAATTTTGAAGCAGAGTCTCCCTAAATTCTTCAGGCTGGGCTTGAACTGCTAATTCTACTGTCTCAGTGTCCAGAGTTCTGGGACTATGCCACTAGGCCTAGATTCTTTTTCTTCTTTTAAAACACATCACCATGGATTTTGGTTCTTGTCTCTATTTTATCCTACCCTATGAAAATAACCTAATTTTCAAAATGTCTACATTCTATTTAGTTATGTCAATTAAGAAAGCTTATTTTATTGTTTACTTCTCTGTTGTATATTAAAGCCTAAATTTCATTCAGATTAAATTTCTTTGTAACTATAAACTTGTTAATATAATATGAATTATTGAAGAACAATTCTGTAATCTCCTTCAGTTTTTATGATTCTAAACTTTCTTCATCTATTTTATTTTATTTTATTTTATTTTATTTTACTTTATTGTGGCTTGGACTTTGTTTTATAAAATGATATTTTTCTCTTTTCAACATTTCTAATGTGTCAGTTTCTATAAGCAGTATTGAGCACTTAAATAAACCCCCCACTTTGCTTCTAAAGATTCTTTCATCAAATAAGTAAAATTTTACTTATATCCCCTTAAGACATGCCGTTCAAGGAATCCTAATATCCTCAATGAATGTCAACATTATATGTCATTAACAGGAACTAAGAAAAACAATATCAATGAGAATTAAAATGGAGAAAGAGGATTTAGAGAAAAAGGGAGGTAAATGGGCAAGAAGGGGAAAGGAATTAACAACAAAAAAAACCCTGTATTATGCATGTGTACTCATTCCCCAAGATGAATGTAAACTTCATGTTGTAGAAGCATGTACTAGTGAAAAGAAATGAGGAAATAAGAAAAAAATTAAGTAAAATTATATAGAAGTTGTTTAGAGATTATATTATAATTTACTTGTGTTCGTGCTCAACAAAATGGCTCCTTTATAGCAATTTCAGTTCCGCCTTTCAGATTACTACTATTTCAGTCTTCAAAAGATCATGTTACTATAGTTCTTGGTATCAATGAATCATGAAATTCTCAACATTATTTCTGTTTTTCACATTAAATTATTGAGTTAATATTCCTACATTCTACATTGTTTTATAAGATTAAATGAAAAAAATAAGATGATAATCAGCTTATTTTATAGGATATTAAATCTGTTATATAGTTAAAAGTGTAAAAAATGAAGGGAAATTTTCTCCCTATTTTACTGGAAAAAATGCAATATTTAACCAAGATGGAGCAACATACTATGTTTTATTTCTTATTTTTTCATAAGTAAGTGATTTTTGTGATTATTGAATTAAACTGACTGAATAAATATTTCTTTTTCCACAGAATTTCAATTTCTTATTACATTTCACTTTTGATGCATTTTCTAGTAGTATTATTTTATATTGGAGTAGAACAAGTCCAGTACTGATTTTTATTGTGTTGATATACTTGTTATCATGCAATACATAAATCATCATAGAAGAGATACTTTTTACCTACTTTGTCTTTAGTGTGAGCTTTTAAAATTTTTTCTTTGGTGCTTATCTTCTTCAGTGGTTCAGACTGAAATACTTGAGAAGTTCACCATAAATATTTAAGCAACCCAATCATAGATAAAAAATCAGGTTCTAGGATGAACTTACTACTAAAGATGCAAGGAGAAGTAAAAACATTTAAAAGAAAGAAGAGGGAAATATCTATTACCCTCAACCCTGGAAGTTTTTTATTCATATATTGATAAAACATCATGCTCATTTTTAAATCTGTAATTAGTAGTCAAGTTTTTAAAGATGTATGTCAAATAAAATACAGGGTTTGTTGTAAACTATACAGTAATTTAAAATTGCATTTTAGAAACAATCCAAAAAGTTCCTTTGGATTGGATAATTGTGGCATATGATTTTAGCAACAATTTTGGGCCATGAACAATCTTGGCATTTTCTTCCTGGAAGATGAGAAATTATTAAATAGTACATGGTGGATAAATTTGCCTCTGTGTTTGTGAAAAACTATAGAATGTACAGCAAGAAGAATAAATTCTAGTGTCAACTGTGGACATTGATAAGATGTGTCAATGAAGGTTCTTTAACTGCAAAATAACCCTCTGGTGGGGAATGTCTACTGTAAGTGTGCAGAGTCAGGCGATATGCACAACTGTGTCTTCTGTGCTATTTGACAATAAGTCTAACACTTCTGCAAAATTAAATTCTATTAAAAACAAAGGCTAATTCAAGATCAATATCATTTTAAGAATAGACAGCTAATCATGAGGACTATCAACAAAAATGTATTGTGAGATCATCCATGCCCTTTGCTCCTCCCCTACCAAAATTCCATAGACTTTTATACTCCATTTAGATGACAATTTAACTTTTTTTCTGGTATTTAATTTTATAGCGTAGGCTTAAACATTGAATGAAATGATTTCATAAGAGATGAATAAATTTGTTACAGTACCAAAACATAACATTTTCTCCTTTACTGTAAATATTCTTTATAGTTGCATCTTTTCTATGTTTTTAAAGGTTAGAATTATAAGAGATACATCAGGCACATATAATTAAAAGTACATGGTGATTTTGTTGCCCATATCAGTAATTCTGAAGATAACTCATACATCATTTCTATTCCTATGCAGGCTAAAATACATTCTAACTTTTAGTTCTATTTTTTTGCTTAGTTCCCCATAATGATTAGTATGACTAGTAAAACAAACTTTATTGACTAGGTCACTCTGAGGATTAGCCACAGATGAGCGCATTGATTAAAAACAGCAGGGAAAGATCTGAGACCATATGGGTTTCAGAACCTGTGTGAAATCATTTCTATCTGAATTTTTAATCGAGGCAATAACTTGTGGCTATTCTACAGAATGACTCAGTCAGTGCATATTGCCTCTGCCTGTCATTTTTATCATCAGGCAGAAGGGTAAAGCCAAAACTTAAGACCAGAAGTTAGTTTACACAGTCTGCATAAGAACAGGAATGACCTATGAATTTACTTCAATGTTACTTCTATGTGACAATGGAATCAGCTTGTGCTTAGAATTATAGATGCTGCACATAGCTGATACACTCTTGGCCTTTCAAAACATACAAAAGATGCAATGGTGAAAGGTAAATGCAGAGAGGGAAATATTAAGAGTTACTGTGCACTAGAATAGTTTTCAGATAATTCGCCTTCTATGAATTGACTTTACTCAGGATTAAAGCCTACAGACATATTTTCTGGGGTCCTTTGTCTTCTGTCTTACGTTTGAGATCAGGTAATGAAAGTCACAGGCAGGTGACTGGAGGGCAGAAGAAAGGGAGAAGCCAGGGTGTGTCTGACTCTCATCATCTTGTGGGGCAAGTGTGGTGTGAAGCAAAATTTTACTTTTAATGGAGAATCTTGTATGGTACCTGATAACCACAGGCTGGGAGCCTATGACTACATGGCTACTTCTGTAAGACTTAAGTTAGTAGTAATTCCTTCCTTTGTTCCCTTAGCCTAGTGATGGCAGTACCTTAAAGTATATTGGTGATTTCCCCATACCAATTTGTTTATTACATCAGTTCTGTCATCACCTGTGGCAATGATTTATTATAAATGTCTGTTCTATTTTAAATATTCAGGATTTTTTTTATGAATTCAGGAACATGAATTGATACCTAAATGAGACCTTGGGGGAAAAATAATAATTATAGGCAAAACAATTTGATCTACATTTGACTACAACAAAATTAGTATTATTAGTTGAGTGAAAAGATATCCAATACAAAAAAACTGAATAGCTGAAAAGAGAATATTTATAATAATGGAAATAGGAATAAATAAAATATAACAGTTCCTACATGTGATAAATTTAGAGCCTAGGGCTGGGGGTATAGTTCAGTGTCACAAGCACCTACCTGGCAAGTGTGAGGTCTTGAGTCTGATCCCTGGTACAAAAAAAAAAAAAAAAATTAGAGAATACAATGATGATATTAATGTGAGTAGGCGATTCCTAAAAGGACTTAAATGAGGACATAAAGAGATACTTAGCTATAGGGTTATTTGTCTAATAAAATAAAGCAATAAAATGGTAGTTCAACCTTATAAGATTGATAAGAAATAAAAATTAATATAGCATAATTTTTTTCCATAACATAAGCATGGAAGAGACTGTAATTAAATATACCAGGTTACTATTGTGACCAAAAGGGAGACCTCCCCAATGCCCAGAACATGTAGGTTCTTACAAGTGAAGGAGGATATTCTCAAACTTACCTTCACAAACACTAGAAGAAATTGAATATCTTAAAAAGATAGCATTTATATTATACAGTAAATGCTATATAATGATGACATTTACATTATAAATATGAAGTAGACCAGGAAGTTTTATATCTAGATTTTTAGCTGACCTCCCTAGGTGCTTTCCATACTGGCTGGACTAATTTATATTCTGACTAACAGTAGATAAGGGTTCCCTTTACCCACATTCTCACCAGTATTTGTTATCATTACTTTCCCTCGCAGTCGTAGTTGTGCTTTTGTTTCTGTGTTGCTTTTTCTGCATATGCAGTTATGTTATAGCAGCCACTCTTTGTATGTCCTACGGTTATCTTCATCTCTCAGGATTCAAATCCTATGTAATCACTCCCTGTATTATATCAGAGCTGTCGTGTGTGATCTCGATCACGATAATAGAAAAGCAAGGTATGAATCCAGAATCTCGATTAGGTTGGCCCAGCTGCCCGTCAACGGACCACATCTGTGACCTGTTAAAAACCAGGTCCACAGAAGGAGGTGAGCCTGCAGGCCATCTCATCTGTACTCGCAGCCACTCCCTGCCCCGCCCATGACCTCTCAGATCCGCCTCCTGACGATCGCAGGAACAAACGCGGTGTTTTCCTAGCGCCTGCGCCCTACTGAGGCTGGTGCATGTGAGGGATGTAAGCTGTGGGTTCCGTCTGAGAACCGACTGCCTGATGGCTCGGGATGGTGCTGAGGCAGTAGAAATAAAGTGCAAGTAAATGTTCAGCCCCTGGATCATCTGGAACCCCACACCCACATCCTGGCGGTGAAACAATTATCTTCCACAAACCTGACCCCTGGTGCCAAGAAGTTCGGGCCAGCTGCTCTAGTTCAAAAGATGTCTTAATCTCTGACTGGCTGTCTTATGAAAACTGAGGAGAGCCTGCTCTCATACCCTGAGAACCCACGAACCCTCTGGAAAGTCTCTATGGAAAGGAATTGAGACCTTGTGCCAAGAGCTGCCAACCCGACCCCCTGCGGTGAGCCACTTAGGGCCTGGATCCTCCTGAACCACTTCAGTGTTCAGGTTAGTACAGTCCGCGCCGATGCTTGACTGCGACACCAGACAAGTCTTAGCCACCAGTCAGTTTTTTCCCACAAATTCCCAAAAAAGAGAAGCAGGAGAACTAATAAGGCTACTATTGCTTTAAAGTTTTGGTGTGACACATTATATAGCAATTGATAACTAACACATTTTGCCAGTGATGACGGTTCCATTTTTCCTTGAACATTACATTCGAGGTGAGGTGTAGTCCAGTGCTAAAACTCTTCCCTAGTGTGGTTGGAGTCCTGTGCTCACTCCAGAACTACAAAAATCAATAAATATGGAAACAAGTAAAAGTAATTCATTACTTATTATTTCTCTGACATGATTATGCTGGCTAGAAATTCTTTTATGATGTTGACTCTAATTTGCAATAAGAAAAAATCTTGTCTTGTTCCCAAACTCATGAATAAGTCATTTTATCATGAAGTATTATATTTTCAATAGGTGCAGAGAATAACGTTTTATTATATAACATTTTTTTAATCTATTTCTAGTTTTCCATGAGATTTTTAAATACTTTTTGAATTGCTTTTCTTCTATAATCATTCAAATGACCAATGAATTTTCTTTACAGTTATAAAGATAAATTTCATTAATTATCAAATATGAAAGTACCTTTGCTACTAAAACAAACCCCACTCAATCATGATGTGTTATCATTTGTATATATTATTGCAATAACATTTGAAAAATTGCCTACAAATTTTGCATTTATGTACATCAGAATGACCGATCAGTGATTTTCCTCTTCAGACTTGTCCGTATGTTATCATCAAGGTTTTCCTGGGTGTATAAATTAGTGTGAAAAATGGGCCCAAGTTTGACATTATGTTTCTGGAATATTCGGCCAAATTCATTAAAACTAAGATTGGCTTTTGTTTTCCTTTTTTCTAGAAGGTTTTCAGTTAAAATTATTCAATACTGATTTATATTCAGTGTTTGTTTTCTCCAGCTTATTCTTGCTGTCTTAAACTATCTTTATTTTTCTCTTCTTAAAGATACGACATTGACTAAGAATTAGGGTTTGAGAATTTTTTATTTCACACCAGCAAAAGTTCTAAGATGAAAACAAAAAGTAATTTGGAGCAAATAAGTGCCAACTATAGAGGAAACTTTTCTCCTGTTAAAAGTAAAGGTAATTCACATGTATGGGGAAGCCAGTTCTTCAATGCCACCTGTCAAGGTAAAAGACAAACACTGAATGAGAGACTATAAAAGACAGAGGAACACTGCAGATGATCCGCCATTGCCCTTTTGCTGCAAGATCAAAGAAATCAATATGACTCAAGATATGGACTTGATAGTGTTCGGATAGTGGAAAATCCTAGAAATGAACCCTTGATCCTAATTCATAATCTGGTATTTTGTCTACTGCACCATGTGTTTATGGAAATGAATCAATTGGCCAAGTGGGAATATCCCCCACCATATAACTGTGTTAAAAGTAAGGCCTTTTAAGGAGTTTACTAGGATTAAATTATGAAATAAGGAGAGAGCCTTGATCCAGTGGATATGGAGCCTCTGAGATAACACAGAGGAGTCAGTCTGCAAGCTAGAAAGCCCTGACCAATAGCTGAGCATGCTGGCATCCTGGTGTGATCTGCATCAACCAAAACTGTGAAAAAATTCTTTTCTTCTGTTTAGTGGATTCAGCCTCTGGTATTTTGTGATGTTAGCCCGAGAGGATTAATACAGTGAATAGTGTATTATGTTTCTTGATACAGTTGAAATTTTTTCCCTAAATATGTTCAGTGATTACAGTTGTATGCCTAAGTATAAAGCATAACTTTGTTACTTTTTTTTTATCAAATTGAGTAGTTTGTCTCATTTTGTAATGGCCTGAGTAAAAATACTCATCCAACAAATGAGGGATATAATTGTATTAATATTTATATTTTGCACATTTATCCATATATAGACATGGAATCTTGCTCTACTCTAATGAAAATTGAGTCATAGTTCTTTAAAAGTGAAAACACTTGCCTCAGAAATAGTAACCATAAAATAATTGAAGCATAATGATTCAAATAAGTTTATATAGTATCTATTTTTTTAATTTTTTAATTTTTAAAAAAGCAAAACAGAAAAAAAGGATAGAAATGATACAGAATTCCAAAAAAAGTAGGGAATTACATTAGTTAATATATTGCATATAGTTGTCTTAGAAGTTGTTGTTCAGGTTATCAAATCTAGGTACAAAAGTGATCAATCAAACAGTGACAGCACAAACTGTTCTTTTTGATGGACTAACAGAGGTTAGTAGTATAGTTGTCTATCTAGCATACATATGCATACATACATTTATATGTGTTTGCCAACATACATATAATCTTTTCCTTTCTTCCTTTTTTCCTTTCCCCTATCCTATTTGTTCTGTCCTGTTGAGCACTTTCCCTTTCATTATTACAGTATCTATTGTATATTTAGGATCTTATTACTCTTTCAGATTTTTATTTTTTATTATTTTTATACTAGGGAGACAATATGATATTTATAAATGTGAGTTTGATTTATTTCATTTCTGAGTATGATCTCAAGTTGCCTCCATTTACCTATAAAAGTCTCAACATTATCCTTTTTTATAGCTGAGTGATATTCCATAGTATAAAAATACTACAACTTTTTTATCCATTCTGTGGTTGATGGGCATTTTGGTTGTTTCCAAGATTTAGTTATTACAAATTGTGCTGCTATAAACATGGGTGCACATATATCTCTGTGGCATGATATTTTCAATTTTTTTCTGGGAAAATACCTAGAAAGGGAATAGCTGGATTAAATGGGACTTCCAATCCTAGTTTTTGAGGAATCTCTACAGTAATTTCCATAGTGGTTGCACCAGTCTACACTCCCACCAGCAGTGGAGTAGTGTTCCTTTTTTCCCACAATGCTGCCAACATTTGGTATCAGTTGATTTCTCGATGGCAGTTATTCTGTCTTTCACTCTAAAATCAGGAACAAGACAAGGATGTCCACTATCACTACTCCTATTCAATATAGTTCTGGAAACATTAGCTAGAGAATTAGACAGCAGAAAGAAATAAAATGAATAAGGATAGGAACGGAAGAAGTTCAATTATCACTATTTGCAGATGACATGATACCCTACATAGAAGAACCCAAAAACTCTATCAAAAGACTACTAGAGTTAATAAGCAAATTCAGCAATGTAGCTGGATACAAAGTTAACACTCAAAAATCAATCGTGTTCCTGTACACAAACCACAAACTCACTGAGAGAAAAATTATGGAAATGCCACCTTTCACAATAGCATCCAAAACAATGAAATACTTAGGAATCAACCTAACAAAGGATGTAAAAGAATTATACATTGAAAACTATAGCATTCTAAAACAGGAGATTGAGGCGAATGTCAGAAAATGGAAAGATATCCCTTTCTCTCGGTTAGGGAGAATGAATATTGTGAAAATGGCCATACTCCCAAAACCATTATACAGATTTAGTGCAATTCCAATCAACATCCCATTAACATATCTTAGAGATCTAGAGAAGACATTCCTAAAATTCATTTCAAAGCAGAAGAGACCTAGAATAGCAAAGGCAATCCTGGGCAACAAGGGGAAGGCAGGAGGCATCACAATCCCTGACTTGAAATTATAGTACAAAGCTACAGTGATAAAATCAGCATGGTACTGGCAACAAAACAGACCTGAAGATCAATGGAACAGTTTAGAAGATGTGGACACAACTGCAAAGACACTTAGCCATCTTATCTTTGACAAAGGAGTTAATCATGTTCACTGGAAGAAAATAGTCTCCTTAATAAATGGTGCTGGAAAAATTAGCTTTCCACATGCCGAAGACTGAAACTAGACCATGTTTATCACCATGCACTAAAGTAAAGTCAAAATGGATCACACATCTAAATATTAAAACAGAAATACTAAATCTACTGGAAGGCAAAGTAGGTAGAAATGTTGAAGACATAGAGGTAGGCAAAGAGTTCATGAACAAAACGCCAACTGCACAGGAAGTGCTGCAAAGAAACAACTGGGATCTCTTCTTATTAAAAAGTTTTTGTACTTCAAAAGAAATCACCGACAGAGTGAAGAGAAAGCCCACAGAATGGGAAAGAATTTTAGCCAACTGTCCCTCAGACAAAGGTCTAATATCTAGAACATATAAAGAATTGAAAAACATCAGGCCCCCCAAATTCAAAGACCTAATCCAATAATGGGCATCTGAGATGAGCATGCATTTCTCAGAGGAAGAAATACAAATGGCAAATAAATACATGAAGACATACTCAACATCACTGGTCATTTGAGAAATACAAATGTATAGTATTTCTGTTGCACTGACTTGATTACATTGACAGATTTAAAACAGTTTTGCAATGCACCTGATTTTTTGTCTTAAGGATAATTTATTTTGATGCATATAATTTCCTAGGATAACTAACATAGGCATAAGCAATTTCACCTCCAAATTTTTTATTGCTCTATATTTCTCTTATTTTTTCAAACCATGTGATGACTTATCTGTACTGAAATTAGTACAAATTTTCTAGTGTTGGGTAAAGTTTGATGAGTTTTTACCAATTTACCATTTCTCAGGATGTTGAGTGCACATAAAGTTTTAAAAGAGGGTTCCAAGAATAGTATACATAATTTCTCTGAAAATATTATTACAGAGTACATGATTAAGTATTTTTATGTAACTCAGTTAACTAACTTATATCATTTTATGTCAACTATAAATCTTCCTTAAAACTTAATCACCCTATTCATGCAAATGATTCAAAAGAAATCATTTTATGTTCAGAAGAAAATTGACAGAGAAAAGATTAATGAAAGGAAAGGTAGTATGTTAATCTGTTCATTCAGTTTCTAGTGCTTAAAAAAATAGATTCTCAAGGTCTTTGCTTATAATAAACTTTTCATATTGCTAGGAGTTCTGTCTTATAAAAGTTTGAAATAAAATAAATGCATTGCCAGAGCTGCTACAGTGAATGGAGCCCAAGAGATCATATACAGATTTGATTCTCAAAGGAGCAGAAGGAGAAGCTGGGATTAAGCTCAATGTTACAACACCTGCCTGGCAAGTGTGAAGGCCTGAGATGGAGTGGGGTAACCACCCCACATACCAAAAAAGAACAGAAGAAGAGAAAACCAACAAATTTAATGTCGACAATGAAAACATACTGTATATTAAGTAAACAAAGGACAAAAATTAATGAGCACTCTCTTTCACCAATAGCACAGGCTGAAAGATCTGAACTGTCCCCAGGAAATACATTATATAACGGTTTTAGGAAAAAAAAATAATGCATGTACTAAAAAGTCTGTGATAAGCAATTTATTTTCAGTTCTATTGAATGGTTGGCCTAATGCATTTTTCAAGTTATATTGTTGTTCAACTTTTATTTTTACCTTTAGATTGATTTATTTCCAAAGCAAGACACTTATTTCACATAAAATCATCATCATTTAAATTTAATCATTCAAGGGCTAAAAATAAGTGTTTGCTAAAATTGCAAATTTTGTTTTTCTAAGAATTGGCAGTAAGGAAGGATCTCTAATGCTGAGCCAATTTACCCTTGGAAAAAACCACTTAGTGCTTGGACCAATTTCAAAGCTTGCTTCACTTACATATAGTTTAAACTTTTATGTCAGTTTTGCACTCTAGCAGCATAATGATTTATAATAGAAAGATATTTTTAATTAAAGTAAAAATAGCACTTAGAATAAATACTAAGCCAGAGAAAGATATAATTGTAAAAACAAAGCAAGAATGAACTATGGGAAGTGTTGTAGTCAGAGGTTGCAATAAAAATGATTTTATGCAAGAAACATTATTTGTAGCATTATTTATGATACTCACCCAGAGTCAAACACAAAGAAATTGCAGGGAATCTGTCCACACACTAAAGACTCAAGGAAATTCAGCCAAGGGCCTGAATTCCACAGCAGTGTCCTGCATGAGTTCAACTGAAGACCTAGAGTCCATGACAACGCCCCCCAAGAATCCAGATTGAGGCCTAGAGCCAACAGCAATGACTCATGCCAGTCTGTTTCCTGGATCTGCACTGGGAAGGCCCAAAGGTCAGCAGTGGAAGCTAGAAAATCTATGCCAGTGGGGTGAAGGGTCTGTGCCAGTGTGTTGAAGGTTCTGCACTGGCGCCGGGAAGCGACACTCAAAGTAAGGATCAGAACTCCCTGGAAAAGTAGCATAGCTGTCCTCAGGGACAATGAGGTCCTGAGTTCCTCTGATGATGAGAATGGCAGAGTTCATATCAGGAAGCCAACATGACAACCTTCCGCTAGAGATTGAGCAGCACACATCATCCCCTCCGAAACCAGGAAGCAATGCTCAAAGTAAGGACCAGATCTCTCCCAATTTAAACCACAGCCATTCTCAGTAACAACAAGGTCCCCAGCCCCTCTGATAATGAGAACAGCCAAGTCCATATCAGGGAAGAAGTTCCACAAGCTTTTCCAGGAGAACCAACAGCTCCAAACAACAACAATGCTTCAGAGAACCCACAATGCTTCTTTTTCCTCTCCAGGTCTCCTTTTATGCTGGCGGCAGTCCTCAGGTGGGCCATCTATGCTCAGCACCATGCTGATTTAGGTCAGTTGGTGTTCAATTTGACCACCAGTTACCAATGCACAACACAAAGCATATCAATTTTGGCAATTTTTATCATATGTGGTTATGTATTTTAATCATATATGAATAGCCCATGACCCTGAGCTGGGATTTGGAGATTACCATCCTGTCTAGCCAGTTACGACACTGGTATCTCTGAGAGGAGCATACCTAGAAACAGCACTTGATCACTACAGTGGTGCTACCCACAGAAAGTCTCATGAACAGGTATTGTAGGCGAAAGCATAAAAACATGGTTTCTTTTGGATGCTTATCAAAATTAAACCTTCTAGGAATCTTGGTTCAGGATTTAAAAGATAATTCAAAAGGTTAGTTATAGCTCTTTATAAACAGACCTAAAGTTACTGCAGTGTACTGAACAAATGAGGTCTAAGTGATCACTGTATTTACAGAGGTTTTTCAATGGCAATTTCACAACTCCTTTTTTTTTTTTTTTTTTTTTTTTTTGCAGCACCAGGGATTGAACTCACAACCTCACACCTGCCAGGGCAGGTGCTTAAGCCACTGAGCCAAACTCCCGGCCCTGGTTTTTTGAGGCAGGGTCGCACTATGTATCTCAGGCCATCCTTGCACTCCCGTTGTAGCCCAAGCCGGCCTCGTACTCACAATGCTCCTCCTACCTCAGCCTCGCGAGTGCTGGGATTAAAGGCATGTGCCACCACGCCCAACTTCACAGCTCCTTTTTAATCAACAAAATGTTGATTACCCTTACAAAATCTGTAGGAAGCATGTAAGTTCAGAGGGAATTTAGGATGTGCTTTTTTTTTTTTTTTTTTAACCTTGTGTATTAAGAGTCAAAATCCTGGGCAATATGCAGATTTTAACTGTTTAGCTAATTAAATGGACCTAGGACCTATTCCTCATTATAGCCTGGGAAATATTTATTTTTAGTTGATAGGGTCTCAACTTCTGACTGTTTCAACCAAGAAGGGTGCTGACTATTTTAAACAAAAAGGTAACAAGATCTATATTGTTTGTCAAAAACCACATTTAATTTCCTATTTGGATAAATTTCATTAAGACAATGATGAAGCATGAAACAAATACTGAGAGTATATATAGTGTGAAGTACATACAATATTACTTAGTGCTGTAGTCAGGGTTTGCAAGGAAAACAATTTAATGCAGGACACATAATTTAGAATATTATTTTATATTATTTACCCAGAGTCAAACACAAAAAGTGCAGGAAATCTGTCCACACACTAAAGACTGCAAAGAATCCAGCTGAAGGCCTGGACCCAATGGCAATGTTTTGCATGAGTCTGCTGAAAACCTGGAGCCATGACAGTGCTCCTCGTGAGTCCAGCTGGAGGCATAGAGTCCACAACAAGGTCTCATGCAAGTCTGTTTCACACTGGGAAAGCCCACAGGTCAGCAGTGGAAGCTAGAAAGTATGCGCCAGGGAATGAAGGATCTGTGCCAGTAGGCTGAATGTTCTGCACTGGAGCCAGGAAGTGACACTCAAAGGACCAGCACTCCCCAGGAAAGTACCACAGCCATCCTCAGTGACAATGAGGTCCTGAGCCCCTCTGACTATGAGCAACAGCAGAGTTTGTATCAGGAAGCCAGTGTGACAAGCTTTTACAGGAGACCAAGCAGCACACATGTTCCCCTCCAGAGCCAGGAAGTGATGCTCAAACTAATGACCAGAGCTCCCCTAAAGTGAACCGCAGCCATTCTCAGAGACAACAAGACCCCAAGCTCCTCTGACAATGAGAACAGCCAAGTTCATAGCAGGAAAGAAGCTCAACAAGCTCTGCAGGAGAATCAATGGCAACAGGAGAACCAACAGCACCAAGAGAACCAATGATACTGCTTCATCCAGTTCTCCTTTTCACATTTGCAACAATCCTCAGGTGCCTCCTCCATGTCCAGCACTATGCTGACGCAGTTCAACTAGTTCTTACAGGCTGACTACCAGTTGTCAAACCACCACAACATGTATAAAGCATATATATGTTACGAATATATGAAAATTTGAGAACTACTGTGGAACATATTTTGAAACAGTTGAAATGTATTTGTTATCTCAGAATAGGAGGGTGGGATACTATATATGGCAACTGCTACTACTATCAAAATGACTTCTATTCTTAAAATAATCTGAAGCAAATGTGATCAAATGTGACTTTGAGTAACCAGAAGTCAATAATGTTATCCTTTACACTTAAATAATTTTAAAGATGCAATAGAATTGAAACATGAAAATTCAGACATGATACCATGAATGCTGTCTTTTACAATTACTATTATTTTTGAATAGTATTACTCTGTGAAATGCAATTGCTATGTAGATTACTGAATCCATCCACTCTTTGCTAAAAATAAAACTTAAAACAGTTTTATATTTAACTTATCACTTACCAAGAGACTTGGTTCATTACTTCTATCCACAGCACCAAAAAGAAAACAAGCCTCAAAAAAAAAAAAAAAAAAAAAAAAAAAAAAAAAAAAAAAAAAAAAAAAAAAAAAAAAAAAAAAAAAAAAAAAAAAAAAAAAAAAAAAAAAAAAAAACACAGACAAAATAACAACCCCATAACCAATTCAAATAAAGCAAAACAATCTTTTAAATTGTAGCTTAGCTCAACTTTAGTCTCCAACATTTACAATGATTTATAATTGAAAATAAACCTTTTAAGTTGTGAGTCAATTTTTGTGGTTCTTGTTTTATTGCTGTTTACATAGAAATTTATATGGTAAGATTCACAGGTTGCAAGACTCATGTTTGGCAAGTATTAAAAACCTGCATACTGAATGTACCATTACCATCAGATATCTTTAAACAGGCAATATTTACCTTGGCCCCCAGAAAGTTTCCTATGGCCCTTTCCAGCAAATCCTTGGTAGGGGGGGGATTTGCAAAATCAGAAAGTGTTGTGCTTTTCAGGATTATTTTGGCTACTCTAATGCCTTGAAAATTATAATTTATTCAGTTCATTTTCAATTTCTATGAAGAGTCTTTTGTGATTCAATTAAAATTGTACTGAATATATGGTCCATTTCATTCCATGAATATCATTTTGCAATATTCAATGTCTATATTTTGTGTGTCATTTGCTAACTTTACTGTTAAGTATTACATAAATAACCTGAAAAGAATGTGTTTTAACAGCGTTTAAAATTGACATTTACCATCTTAAATTCCTAAAAGCAAAAGGAAAAGCTGAAACAGAAGTAGTACGTGGAACTTGGGATTGGGAGCTGCGAATCTATCAAATTCGAAGCTCAGAGTTTACCTACCTTCTCTGCTCATGCAAGTATCAGGATGATTTCTGTACCCTCCAGTCATAGAATGCACACAGGAGTGCTATGCACGCGAGAAAATCATCTCAGAAGAAATTCCTGCTATTTCCCTCACTGATCAGCTGTTACAAGTTCAGTGCTGGGATGACATAATGAAGATATACATCACTATAGGTACATTCACTTGGTCCTAGATCAATAATTTAAATCAAAGAATCAAAGGAGGAAGGGATAAAGTGGTAGACTTGAACTGTGATTAAATTTGTTTCCAGATAATAGCAGAGTAAAGTTTAAACTAAAGGAGGATTGGATCCCCAGAATTAAAACAAATGGCAAACATCATTTCAGAGAAATATTAGTTTAAAATTAGAATTCTAAATTTATTATTCTTTGGTCAACTTGATTTGTTACTACCACTAATAATAATAATGGTGGTAATAACAGTAATATTTTAAAAAAGAAACTATTTAAAAAGATAAACTATTATACACTTTTGATTTCTCTAGTTGATAGTATTTTTGAGTGAGGGAAGAAAGATAAAATTTATGCATTGAATGCACGAATGTGATCACTTAGCAGATAAAAGTAAACAGAAGAAAAATGTTTCATATGTGCTACCAAAACTACTCCATACTTGTGAGTTTTGAATTAGAAGTAATGAGAATAGTTTTCTGGATTTCTGAATACTGCCATTTAAACTTAATGAAATGAATGTTCACTTAAGTAAATTAGCAGCCATATGATGTTGCCTCTGTAGCAGCAGGGAAACATGGCACTAATTCACAAAGATAAATGTTTTATTTACTTTATTCCAAAAATAATGTTTTTTTCTACTCAGTTCATATAGATTACCAACTTTCAAAATCAACTATATACTATACAAAGACTTAAAACTTATTCCTATAAAATTTTACATCAAATACTGCCTTCACATTTAGGTGATAACCAAAATAAAACACTATTCTTTTCTTATAAAACCTTTTTTTAAACATAGAAACTCATAAATACTAACAACTTTGCTCATTTTTATATTTCATGCTTTTGATTTACTTTACCTCATAGAATTTTCAACATTGCAACTTACATATGTTTTAGAGGTTATCTAATGAGATTGTTCTCTTTCATAAGTAAAATCTGAAATAATCAAGAAATTTATCTGAGGATATTCTAGTAGGGTCAGATCAAAGACCTTTGGTGTATCTAAATGTAATTTTAAAAATAAACATTATAGAGATGAAATACAATACAATAAAATATAACTTGTTTAGGTTAATAATTTCTATAAGATCTTACAGTCAGTTAAAATTTGTGTAATATATATATCATATATTTGTAACCAACATCAGGATCAAGATTGAGAATATTTCTCTCAGGAATTTTGACTCACTCCCCTAGCAAACAACTGACCTATTTTAACCACGCATATTGGCATGAATGTCTTTGTCTCTTTTCCATTCACTAATAGCTTAATAGAAGTAGGATCATGCATCTTGTATCATCTCAGTGTATATTATATTCAGCATGACTATTTTAGATAATGATCTATTTTGTTTATTGTATTTATTAATTTTAGTAGTGAAAAAAATTAGAAATTGTAGATTAGACAAAATTTCATTATTCTGAAAATGACAGACATCTTAGATACATTGAATATTTGCTACAAAAATGAACGTATCAGACCAGGGATATAGCTCAGTGGCACAGCACTTCCTGGCAAGTACGAGGCCATGAGTTCAATGCCTAGTATCCCTCCCAAATGAATATATGTGTGTTTTGTGGATATGTGTATAGTTTTTCCTGAGTAAATGCTTTATGAATGAATTACTGCATTCTACTATATTTCTCCTTAACTTTAATGAAAACAATTGATTACTTGCTTTCAAAGTGTTTTTATTTACATTATTAATTTAATTTATCAATTTTTATAATCACAATAGCAATGTGTGAAAATTATCATTGCATTCTATGCTTGACAATGTTGAAACTTTCAGTCCACTAAATACATACTGTTCCATGAGGTATGTAATAGAATCTAAGCTTAATTCTATTGTTGTAATTCCCTTATTAGTAGTGGAGTTTAGCATCTTACCACTTGATAAATTTTAATTTCTTTGTCTCCTTGAGAGAAATATTTTGGCACAAAATGTTACTGTTTACTTTTTATATACACAATTTAGTCTTCTTTTTTTATTTTTTGGTACTACTGAAGATTGAACTTAGTTTTTGTCTCCTTAATCAATTTTGTTGAAGTTTAGATTTTAACATCAATGAAATAAATTTTATCATACTTTCTTTCATGATTCATCTTACTGTGTTCTCTCAAAAATATTTTTCTAATGTAAGACCATAATGATCCTAATTTTTTCCCTAGAAGTTCTCTGTAAAACTTTTACATAAGTCTGAAACTCTTTCAAGTTCCTTAGTTTTGTATAATTGTGATATAAGTCTCAGATTTTTGTCCTTATTTTTCTATATGGTTATTGAGTCACCCAGCTATTTTGATTAAAAAGCCAAAATAAATTAAAAATGCTCCTTTACCCTAGAATATCATCATCTGTGTGCTAAATCAACTTAACACACATCCCTTCTTAATAAGTCCCAAAATCAGCTAGTTGTAACATATCTTATTTTCCTCTTATTAGAAATCATGCTGGTATTATAACCCTGTCCATATTTATAAAATTTATAGAATCAGAATATAAATCTCTATACACAAAAAACTGGGATTTTGACAGAGAGTACATTGATTTTATCGATCAATTTCAGAGGAACAGCAATAATGAAATCGGTGGTCCCCAACTATTTGGCACCAGAGACTGGTTTTATAGAAGACAAATTTTCAATAGACAGGGGATGAGGGGTTGGCTTTTGTGATGATTCAACCTCATTATATTGATTGTACATTTTATTTCTATTATTATTTCATTGCGATAAATAATAAAGTCATTGCACACTTCATAATGTAGAAAGAGTGGGAGCTCTGAACATTTTTTCCTGCAACTAGGACTGCCTTATGTGGGTGACAATGACACCCAAAGTGTGTTGCTTATGTCTAGTCTACTCTATAATCTTGGTCAGGTCATTGTTACTGCAGAAAAACTTGCCTCACAAAGATACACTATTGGAAACTGGAGTTGTGTTTTCAGTGTTTTCATGCCAATCTTAGAACATTCCACTTCAATTTCAATGCAACACATGGTGATTTGAATTTGTTTCACACATACTGTCAAGGCTACCATCATTTGCCAACTCAAGCAGTTGATCCTCTTCTAGTGTAAAGTCAATTCGTCTGATTTAATGGGTTGCTGATCCTTTCCTTCACAACTTGAGGGGAAGTCTTTTGTGTTTGGGCAGTATTGCTCAAACTCTTTTGAAAGCCAATATAGGTGATCATGCAACAGCTGGGAGAAAGGAGCCACTGGCAGTCTTTTTCAAATCTCTGCTGTCATGGCTTGTGTCTGGATTTCCTCCCAAAGTCTCATGATGTCATAGATAGGGCTTTTCAGAGGTGGCTGGATTTAGGGTACGTGATGGTGGGATAAAGTATATGATGCTGGAATCAAGGAAGTATGATTACTAAATTAGTTTATTGATTAGTTTGGTATAATTCTGGGTGTGGATAATGGGAAGGTCCACCATATGTCTGAGTGCTTCCTGCCCTGAGAGCATGTAGACCGGATAGGGTATAAGTGACAGAAAGAGGAATGTTGGCATTGCTTTATGTTTGCTACTTTTGCTAACTCCTCCCTTCCATATTCCACGCCATGAACTGCTTTTTGTCCTCTGTGATGTCTGCCTGCCATAGCATCCTGCCTTGGAGTCAGCAGATTATGAACTGAAACCTCTACAAACTGTGAGTCAAAATAAACCTTTCCTTCTTTAGCTTTGTGCATCAGGTAATTTGTCTCAGCAACAAAAAAGCAGCTAAGATATCTGCTAATGTTCAAACAGGTCAAAAATCCCAGTGTCACTTTTCACTCCCATAACTCCAGTTTGACTTTCAGTGCAGACGCTATCTGCCAACTCGAACACATTTCTGATCACTGAGCAACCTGGATATGCCCCACACATAAGCACATTTTGCCATCCACTCTGTATCACTGAAAATTGCGACCAGTCATGAATACTTTTCAGAAAGAAATCTCTGGACTGGCTCTCAAAGCTCAAAAATCTTGGCAGCAATACAACTTTAGAAAGCCTTATCACTTCTGTGTTTGAGAGAAGAACTGTGTGAACAGATGTGAGGTATGGGTGTGTACTTTAATGTTGTTGATAATTTTAATCACAAAGCGTTGTTAAATTCAGGTGACATCTTTGGGTAACCACCACGTTTCTATTGATGACAGAGCAGATAGATTCACACTCAGAAGCTACCTCTTTGACTGGAGTAGTAAAATCAGAATGCCATTCAATCCTGGCAGCCTCTCCATCTGCTCATATACACAAAAAGACTAATTCGGCTTTCCTGATACGTAACCATTTGGACTTGTATAGTCTTGCATCTGCAGTGTTCATTGGAAATGAAAGTGGACATAACATATTTCCACACGTTTCAGAAAAACATGTTCCACAGAACAAGTATTGTTGCCTGCTTGTAAACACTGGTAGACTTGTCAAACTATTATGTGCCACAGTGACTCATTAACTTTCTCTAAAATTATACCTGTGCTATTTTATGAATTTTTCTAGTTATGGTGCTAGCTGAAGGAGAAACACATTCTATCTTTTGAGTTGTAGCCTCTCTTGAAAGTTCACAAGTGTCCTTACAAGAGGCAGGATCAACTGACAGTACAGGTCATGTTAGATTTAGTGATGTGACCGGAAACTAAGAATGATGCAGACCCAATTGCAGAAGTGGTGACCTTCAATAAGCATTTTTATTCTTTATGTTCAGATTTTTATTTTCACTTGAAAAGACTTTAAAGCCTTGTCTTTTAATACACAGTGCTTGGTCGCCATGTAATGAAACACCTATTATGCAAAGAAGACTTGGATACTATATAGAATCACTGGTTGTAATGAATCTGTCATTTAAGTAGAAAACTTGGTATTTTCTTTGAAATGTAGCTCTCATTTCTTGATATTTTTAGTCTTTGGCTGTTACCTTACTGAAACTTTTCCTCCTTTTAAAGAAGTTCTCAAAAAATAAAATAAAATAAAATAAAATAAAATAAAATAGATGTTTCGCAGTGATGTTTGTTTTTTACTCATTTTTGCTACAGCTAACTTCTGGGCTACCAAAGCTGTGATATAGAGAATTGTTCTGTGCAGAAAAGAGGCATAGAACAAGTAGTGATTATGATAATGTAAGAGATGTATGCAGCCTGAAATAAGTGAATTCGTATATGAAGCCTACCATCAAATGCAGCTATACAATTGAGGTCCATCAACTCATTTGCAACTATAAAGCCTGTCACAAGATGCAGCTTAATTATCTCTTCCCACTTTCTGGTAGGCTTTTGATATGAGTCTGGTAGGAATTGATTTGTTATGATCTTTCCTCAGTCAAACCTGTCTGCTGATGTTAATCTCTATGTGTGCCCGCTCGCCCATTGCTAGCATCACTGCTTCAGCTCCACTCCTATCATTTGGCATCAGTTTTATAAGGAGCCTGATACTTGGATCCCTTGCATGCACAGTGTGCAGTAGGGTTTGTACTTAAGTAAGAATCTAATGCTGCCACTGATCTTACGACAGGTGAAGCACAAGTGATGATGCCAGTGATTGAGTGTGACTGTAAACAGAGATAAGATTCACTTGTTGCTACACCACTCACTTCAAGCTGTGTGGCCTGGTTCTTAATAGGTTGTAAACTGGTACCAGATTTGAAGAGTTGTGGATGTTATTATAACATATTCTGTATGAATGGGGTAATCTAATCCAATATTTGTGACAAAGTTGAGCTTTCTTTAAATCATATACAGCAGTGGTGGCAAACCTGTGGCATGTGTGTTGCAGTGGGCATTCAAAGCCCTCTCTGTTGGCACATAAGCTAAGTCATCCCAACGCTGGAAGTATTGTCCCAGCACCCAAGCATTGGATAACAGTGCACTTAGGGACCATGCACATGCTTGGAAAAGAACGCAGTGCCAGGTGATGATGTCATGAATAGTTTGGGTACTCAGTTTCTGAAAGATTTACCATCACTATTTAAAACTTTATCTCTACTTCCCTTTACTAAGAGAGAAAGCTGGCAGACTTATATAAATTACCCAACACTTAATTACCTTTGAGATAATAATGAGACTAATGGATCTTTGAGTGTTAAATGAGGTGCAGGTTGGGAAAGTTAAAATTATCTACTGAAGTATGGGAACAACTTAGTATATTTGGTTATTGTTATCTGTCTCTTTGATACATAAGTATGGAGTGTGTGTATTTTGTGTTTCTAGAAGTGCATGCATGTGTCTGAAGAAAAAGAATAGTGAGAGTGAGTGAGATAGAGAGGAAAGATACATAAGATAACCTAGAGCAAAAATTATCTGCAATTATAGAAACCAGAACTGCTGGGATTTCTGTCCAATACCCCAAATGATGAGAATTAACAATCTCTGCTTCAGTATTTTTTAAATACCTGTTGTCCCATGTGAGAGTTCTCAGTAGCATTGTGGAGCTGTCCTTGAAATATGTGTAGCTTAGTATTCAGTACTCAGTAGGTTTCCTGTGCATTTGTTTTTCTCTTTATCATTGCACTTTTCCCTAAGTTTATCATTCTTATATCTGCTGTGGCTTCCTCTGTGTCAGTATCTCCATGCTTCCATCACTTCTATGGAGAACAGTGAGTAGATTTCATGCTTACAGCAATCTAGTGTGAACTTGTATTAGCTTGATTAACAGTACTTCTACAAAGAATCTATTTCCAAATGATGTACCAAGTGGGCATGGTACCAAGTACAGGTACCAAGTGAACAGTAATTTTTGGAGAATGCTTTATGGAAGGTATTCTTAGTTGAAAGATTGTGAAAACACAGCGCATGTGCAGATTCAGCTCAAATGCTGGAGTTTATTGACTCCAGACAGAAGTATATACATTCAAACCAAACTGTAGGAAACTAAAATATGTACAGTAGTTATTACTACATTAATTTATGATGAAAGAGTCAAACATGAAAAATGGCATTTATCACA
Source organism: Dasyprocta punctata (assembly GCA_004363535.1). NCBI lineage: Eukaryota > Metazoa > Chordata > Mammalia > Rodentia > Dasyproctidae > Dasyprocta > Dasyprocta punctata. The sequence continues at coordinate 25,861 of RJWM01023264.1, forward strand.
TAGGTGTACCAGAGTTTGCTAGTCAGTTAGAGAACTGAAGCATAGGAAAGCAGTGTCCTCTAACAATGTCGAAAGTAAAAACCCAGTGCTATCAAGCTAGGCAAAGACACTGAAATTTTAAATGATTAATATTTATTTTTTAATATAAAATATGAAGTGTGTTTGTATATTAACTCACGAATTCACCACTAAAGAGTTCAACAAATAAAAATGACATCAGGTAAAACTATGAAATTTTAACGTGACAGTTTTATGTTCTGTCAGAAATAATATTTAATAATAATAAAGCAATGAAGAAAAATATGCTATATATTTTTAATAATAGTTTCTAACTTCTATTCTCTTCTTTCTTCCAATGAGGTAACTATTTCCCCAAGTGTAAGTTCAATTAAATAGTTTCTTCACTATATCCTAACTTCAAAAAAGTGAAATTCTAAACATACACATTTGCTTCAGTGTTATTACACTTTATTATGCCTTATTATTTTAAAAAATTGCCAAGATCCTGCAAAGATATCCTATCTGCCCATATGAACTTTATTTTGTGGTTAGTACATTACTGTTAATGTGTTAGATTTGTTACAAATAATAACCCAATCGATATAAAATATTATGTATTAACTGCAGTCTATTATTTAGCCTGCATTATGTCCTTTTACCAAGGTCCTTTTTTGCAGTTCTATCTATAATATCATACTACCTTTAGTCATTCTTTCATCTCAGTCTTTCCTGGCCTGTGAATATTTCTCAAAATTCCTTTGTTTTGATGACATTTCATATTTTGAAGAATATGGCCAGGTGTTACATAGCATGTCCCCCAATTCATATTTTTCTGGCGTTTTCTCTAATTAGGTGAGGAATCACTGGTTTAGAGGAGGAAAGCCAAGGCAAGTTATCATCTTCACCACATTGTCTCAACCATACATACTACGTACTGGATCTATCATGGGTGTTGCTTGCCTTGATCATCTGGGTAAGGTAGTGTGAGCCACATGACTCCAATTCAAAAGTTACTCTTTCATGACTGTTTCATATATTCTTTGAAGGAAAGTCAGTTTTGGCAGTTTTCATGCTTTCAGGAGTGGAGAGTTATGTTCCACATTCTTGAGGAGAAATATACATATAAATTATTAGGATTTGTTATATGGAGGATTTGCATTTATTGCCTTTTATGTATTTGCTCAATGTCTTGATAACTTTTCACTGGTTGCTGGGACAAAACACCCAACACCCAACACCCAAAATGAAGGAAGGAAAGGTTTATTTAGCTCACTGTTTGTGGAGGTTTCAGTCCATCATCAGCTGGTTCCAAGGCAAGGTGGCATGGTACAGGGGCAACACTTCCAGGCAGCAGCCAGAGCAAAAAGGGAGAAAACATGCCTTTCTCCTCCCTTATAGTGTATGCAGGCCACTGCCAACTCCCTAGGGCAGGTGTAGCACTCACAAAATCTCTTTGCCCTCCTCCTGCACAGGATGAGGCTATTTACAAAGTAAGAGCCCTGGCTCCCTGCTGAGTCTCTCAGTTAAACTTCTCAAGTTGACACAATGTATCAACCATAATACCCAATCATTTGCATACTTTCGGATTTCAGGTTATTTCATTTACACTTAGGAGTATCACCCAATACTGTATTATTTGCTTTTCTGTTTGAATTCACTCTATGGACACAAGAAATTCTTTCAGTTGACTGTAATGTCTTTAATAAGTTCTCTTTGGTATTTCTTACTATTTGCTTTGTTTTGAGTTCTTATTTTTACTTTGGGCAAAAGAAAATACACAAAACCATCTTGCATATTTCTTGCCCAGCCTTAAAATCACCTATTTTTCTGAGGAGTATTTGTTCTTTTTATACGGAGACTGGCATTAGAAACCAAGCTTCCCTAATGCTATATTGCTGTATTGGGGTTATTAATTCTAGGACCTCATTGCTGATAGCTCTATGAAATCTCTGCATGGATATAACATTTTCATTTCACCCCGTTTGTGAAGTTACCCAGTTCATCTCTCTTTTTCCCATCAACTTCAGTTATGTTATGCATTGAAATAATACATTTGTAATATTTTTATCATAGCTTATATTTAATCTTTTAGTCTTCATGTCTCATAATTGAGTTTTAAATTTTTTCATGTGTAGAGTTCATCTTGCCATTGTGAGTCTCTAGGGAGTATTGACAAAGGCATAGTGCTATGTATTCACCATCAGGGTATGAAACAGAACAAACCCACAGGCCTATGAACCCCCACCTCCCCGGTTTGCTCTATTTCACTCCTTTCCTCTTCCAAAATGCTGGCTGTTTTCTATCTACAATTCAGCCTCTTCCAGGATGTCAAATGTAACACATAACTTTAGCAGTCACATATTCTACTTAATCATGTGTTTCCAAGATTTGTTCATGTTCTTTCTTACACATTTCTTTAGATTGCTGAATTATATTCTGCTCTACAGGTATCTGATTTTTTAACCTACTAAAATATATTTTTTCTAGCCGGGCGTGGTGGCGCACGCCTTTAATCCCAGCACTCGGGAGGCTGAGGTAGGAAGCGCATTGTGAGTTTGAGGCCGGTCTGGGCTACAGTGCAAGCACAAGGCCGGCCTGAGCTACACAGTGCAACCCTGCCTCAAAAAACCAGGGCTGGGAGTTTGGTTCAGTGGCCTAAGTGCCTGCCCTGGCAGGTGCGAGGTTGTGAGTTCAATCCCCAGTACCACAAAAAAAAAAATAAATAAATAAAATAAAATATATTTTTTCTGTTTTCAATTTTAGGTAACTATGAACCAAATTTCAATGAACATGTGTGAGTGTGTGTGTGCTTTAGTGTGCACTCACATTTAAAATCACTTGAGTAAATATCTGTAAATGCCACTGCTGAGTATATTTTACTTTATATGAAACTATCAAACTATCATTCCAAATCTTATATTCCATTTGCACAAGCAATAAATGAGAGCTCTGGTTGTTCCCACTCTTATTCATAATTGGAATTGTCATATTTTTAAAATTTTAGCCATTCTTATAGTTGTACTGTGATGTCTCTTTGTTGTCCTCATTTGCAATTCCCTAATGACAAGTGATACAGGGTCCTTTTTTATGTTGGTTCAGATCCTCTGAGCATTTTCAAATTGTTTTTTATTGTTGACTTTAAGACTATTTTTCATAGCCGTATTAGCAAACATTTTATCTGAATTAACAAATATATTCTGCTATCTGTGGCTTGTCTTTTTATTTTCCTTAGAGAGTCATTTTGCAGAACAGTTTTTAATGTCATGCAAACCAAAACTGATAAAAGCAAAATTATCAATTTTTCTCTCATAAGTCATGCTTTTGGTTTTGCCCTCAAAAATTTATAAACATATCATAGATTTTTTTCTCTGTTTTCTTCCAGATCTTTTGCATTTTATGTTTAGGTCTCAAATCCATTTTGCATTAATTCTGGTAATAGCTGTTAAGATAGTAGAGAAGGGTGTGGAAAAACTGAGTGGGGAGTCAGGCGTGACCTTTTAATTATGAGTCAGAACACATGCGCAGAACATTTCCCAAGCCCTGCACAAATACATCTCCTGAGAACTTGAGCAGGTTTTCAGGAAGATAGCCTAGACTTGACCTCAGTCTGAGGTATGGGATACCAACACCACCTCTCAGGACCCGTATGTAGAAGTTCTCAAGGATTTCCTTGAGATTTGGACAGCATAAAGGAGAGAAGCCACAAGAAAAACTTGCTATCGTGGCTTTTCCTCACAATATCCCATCATGCAGTCTCCAGGCTGCTCTTTCATCTTGCTTTCTCTTCATTTATTTGGCCAAGCTCACTCTGCAGAGCCAGTTTCTCACCTACTGTTCACTTTTACTTTCTTGACTAAACTTTGTCGCTGTTTTTTGCTCATTTCGTTCAATTCTTTGTTTGAGATGAGAAGAACCTAGAATTTTAAATCCAGGAAAGAAAACCCAGAGCCCAATAATCCTTAGTTTGAAGTAGACAACCTATAAAATTATCTATTGCCATAGATTTTCTTCTGTGTTTTCTTTTAGAGCTTTTGCACTTTATATTTGGTCTTAAATTCTTTTTGTGTTGATTCTTGTGAAAGCTATCAGGTCTATGTCTAGATCTTATTTTGTTTGCACACAAATGCTCAAATGTTCCAGCACCAGTTGTTGAAAGAATAACCTTTTCTCCAATGAATTGCTTCTGTATATCTATCAAAAATCAGTTGACTCTATTTCTGAAAGATTTTAGCAGTCTCATCTAGAAATATGTCTTTCTTTCCTCAGTGTCATGAATTTTGGTAATAGTGTAGTCATGCAAATTTTTAAAATTGAGTAATGTAAGAATCACTACTTTTTCTTATGGTTAAATTTTGCTATTTTTCATCTTAACCAAGTCTGAATCTTTATTTTACTTATGTACTTTAAAATAGTTTTCCCTAGGGTTAGTTAACTGACTCTATTTTGTTCTCCTTCACACAATTGAAATTGTATTATGCTCATATATTTGTATTGTACCTTCTGAAAGAGTTCTTTCAAATATTATTTAACATTCACAGACTTTTCTAACATCATTAGGCACGCACATATCACAATGCATCTTAGAAATATTAAGTCAGTACTCAAATACCCTTCATTGGAAGCATATTTCACTTCAGCAAAAATTTATAGCCATGAAAAAGGAATTTAAAAAGATCTTAAGTTACAAAATGAAGTATTTAATGGCCTCATTATTTGCCATCCATTTTTGTGTGAAAATTAAGCAAATACATTAAGAATATACTGGTAGAAATCAATTTACTGTGAGGCAAAAATTAATACCTTGAATTTGTGTAGCCAGAATCATTTTACAGTTACTTACTACTTTAGAAAAGCATGTATTAATTAATTTAGAGTAAGGAGCACGAAACGATACAGAATAAGATCATCTTTCCTTGCATTATTTGCAAATATACTGTTCTGCTTTGTAACAGAGAAAATAAAAAGGATTTCTCCTGGCCCTGGAATCATTATTATAAAATCATTTAGATTTGCTATAGTTCATTTTTTGGTATTTAATTATCAGATCATGTTAAAGCATACAATTTTCATTCTCGCCATTTTATGACACCACTTATAAATTTAGTGCACATGTTAGAAAGACAATAATATCAAGAAATTGTAAGACAAAAAATAGAAACAGGAAATAGTTTTTTGCTTACCTGCAGTTGTAGGTTATAACTGAACCTATATTAGGGCCTGCAAAGTAGAAAAGCTGCCAGAGAGAATACAAACCATGACTGCCACCCAAGTGACATCCATTGATCCATTCTATAGAAGGAAATTTGTGAGAAAAGTGGTATGTTTGGTACATAAATATCATTTTCCTTTCCAAGAATAAATGGAATGCTACGCAATCTTCGTCTTTACCAATATGCTGCAAACTTTGGTTTCCTAGATATTTGTCTTTTGTACTTCTATCTAAAAGAAAAGTATTTTTTTAAAGTTTAAATGTAATTACTATCAAGAGACAATCTCTGTAGAGAAAAGTAAATTAATTGTTACAGAGATCAGGAATTGACTGTTCATAAAATCACAACAGTAGAGCAAGTCTCTTTCCTTGTTTCAGCCTCCAAACTTCACTTTTGCATTTAGTCTAATAAAACTGGTTTTTAATACTTTTTAAATTAGAAATTTACAGTGACTATTACCAGGATCAAACAATTCATCAAGGGCAAAATGTGTGTAATGCCAAAGTCATTTTCAACAAATATGTGTTGAATGAGTACTTTACCTGTTATATTTTGTAGATGTAAAATGGTTCATACATAAAAAGTTTAGCAATATTTGAACTCAAACTGTCAACTCATTTTCTTTTATAGGTAACAGTGTAACTCTGTCTTCCAGATATTATGCCAGTACTTATCATTATAACGCATCATTTTAAAAATGCATTGATTACTTTTATTTCCAGAGGAAAATAATACTTTTTTTCTCTGTTGTAGTCTTATATATATTGAGAAAATTCATATCATTTGAAAGTTTCCTTCAAAGTATGTTCAATTATGAAGACAAAGTTTATAATGGACATAGTGAATATAAATTCAAAAGTGCTATATGTTCATATATTCTTATATATTGCCATCAGTGATAGTACATGTTGTTAAAATCAGATTATAGCATTCATATTTCCAAATATTCAATCACATTAACACATGTTGCATATGCCATTCATTGCACAGAATACAATTTTATTATACCAGTAAGATTCAGTTCTTACATTAGTGGCAGAAAAGCTAAAAGCTTTCTAGATATGAAAACCAAATAAAAGGGCAATATCATCACATCAACTATTTGAGATTACAAAGCAACACTTGGATTTTTGAATTGTTTAAGTATTCACCTGGTACTGCAAATAAAATAAAAACCTTCAAGTTTGTGAAGACAATCCACGGATTTCTTTTTTAGATTTACATAAAATTGCAAACTTCCTTTAATGCAGAACCATATTCAGTCTCTAACCAGGATCTTAACTTCCATATTTTAACTTTAAAATCCACATTAAAAATCCAAAGGACACTTGGCATTTAGTAGGCAATTTCAAGAATGTTA
>RJWM01023265.1:0-32427 GCA_004363535.1 Dasyprocta punctata
TTTATTCTTTTTCACCACAAAGGATTTGTGTGATGGAAAATGTTCCTCAGTCAGCCACAGCTGGCTCCAGTGCAGCCGTGAGTTAGTAAACATCTGTTAAAGACAGGCCACAGACGTGCCTCCATTAAATTGTTTTCTCCAAACTGCCTCACTAAGGAATTGTTCTCTTTATCTCTGGAAATCTTTTCCTGGACTTTTCCCTCCGCCTTGGCTCTCTAGCTTTCATCACCTCTTCCAGTTCTGTCCTCCAGTGAAAGATTCACAGCTTGTATATTTGCTTAGTGTCACTCTTGAGAAAACTTAGGGAAGGTTCTATCTTTTTACCAGTGGTGAGGACCAAGATCCCGGGCCCTGGACCGTAGCTTCACCCCTTATCTTCCTCTTGGCAGGGGTGATTTTGTCCATCTGTTTGGAGCAACCAACTAGCCTATTGGAATGAACCAATCAGATATAGATATCTCAGGATGAAGCCACTGCAAAAGTGGTTAAAATCTCAGTCCTATGTGGAATATCTCTCTAAGTGCAGAACGATGTGGTTCTTACCCAGCCTCTAAATATCTTGAGGAAAAGTCCTATGTGAGATTTCCTTCCTGATGGCTGACAGCAGGAACAATTATGCTCTTCTCCCCACCATGACACTTTGGTTAGTAGAGAAGGAACATGAGATTTCCGTGTTCTCTCTCAATCTCCTTACTTGCTCCTTCCCAAAGAGGGAGGAATAGCTAGGATGATTGCGGGGGGCCTTTCACTGAATTACATTTAATAGCAAGTCGGGTGAGAGGGTCAAATGCATTCCGCAGTTCACATATGGTATAGTTTCTTAGTTCCTTGGCTTCACACTCTCAGGGGATATGCAGGTCTCTCATGGTCTTCTGTCTTTTCTTCATAGCAAATACCAAGTGGTAACTGCCAGGAGTCAAATCTCTTGGTAAGATGATGATGAGGGAGAATATTCAGCTTTCCCTGTCATCCACCTGTACTCAGGTGTGTATGTGTGGGGGGTGACCAGTGCTTCCTTGAAGCTACAATGCAGGGAGCTTGACAGGTGCTCATAGATCAGCTGTCCAAGAAAGATGGGTCCAAAGATCAAGATTTTGATTGGTGGGCCAGGGAGTCCCATTACATTTAAGGTTTGATTATCTTTCTGCAACAGAAACCATCAATCCTTCATCAAAAAGTTGCTGCTCCATTTGGATCTTGTATCTTTTTATTTGAAGGGTCAAGGACCAGAGAAAAGAAAATATAGCCACTGTTTTAGTTTCCATCTAAAAGAAGCCCCAGGAATTCTTATTGTATGCGTACGTGTTTCATTCCACCTTTATAATCCATGTCAGAAAAACTCAGATGCGTTAGTTCCAAACATTTAAAGAAATGGATACTGATCCAGGGCCATGGTGCATGATGCAATCTCAGCATTCAGGAGGCTCGGCAGAAGGAGCTCCTGCAGTTCAAGGCTAACTTTGGCTACATAGTGAGTTCAAGATCAACCAGACCCTGTCTCAAAAAAATAAGTCTAAATAAATAAATAAAATAAAGAAATGGAGATGGAGAGAACACCAGCTGCCTTTCCTAGAGTTACTGACACATCGTTAAGCTCCTTCTTTTCAAGTCTTTCCTGTGATATTTGAGTTGCCACTAATCATTAACATCTTTGCTCCTTACTGCTGGAGAATGAAAGTGCTGCAATAAATATATTACAGTTGCCTTTCCATCCTCTCCATTTACTTGCCCATAAGCCATCCTCAGGATGCTATTTGGAGTTACTGACTCCAAATATTTGTTGACAGTCCAAGGAATCAATTACGTCCCTTGGACCCTGGAGAGAGTAGATTCAGCCACCAGTTGCATGCCTATCAGTGCTTATGGTCTGATACCCACTCTCTCTGTGTGCGTATCACGATTGATGTAAACACTACAGATGAAATTTGGTTCCACTCACATGGAGAAAGCCTTGGATGTGTTTAATTTCCTGCCACACTCTGTGACAAAGAGCTAATTTCGTGCCTTGTGATCAAATAACTGTAACTTTGCAAGAGCAGAGTGTGTTGGAATAGGCATACTCAGGGTCCTTGTGCCATTTGGGACATTGCCAGGGCAGCTATGGGGTCTGAATGTTTTTATTTTATTCCTGCTTTATTGCCCTGCCTAATTCTCCCATTTCAAAATGTCATGGAGTAGGCTGGTGTCATTTGTTTTCATAAATTAATGTCGATTGTAATTTACGGCCAGATGGGCCCTGAAAAATAAGAGCCTTGTGAGACTCTTGGAAGGTCTAAAGAGAAGCAGTGGGCAATGCTCGGGGTGAACTTTTGCACTTCAGGATTTCATTCGGGGGACAGAGTAAATACTTATGAAAAATCTTGTTTTAAAGCAGCTGGGTACAAAGGACCCCTTCTTAGGATTATTTTTGCCATTGCTTCTAATTGCTGTAGCAACTGGAAAAAAAATGTAAATACAGTGAATTCTTCTTACCGGGAAACTGAATTGAGGAACAACTTCACTCTGCTTAGAAATCAAAAATCTAGTCTAAACTCCCCAAATAGCCACATAGCCAACTAACACTGGGGTGTAGTCCAGATCAGATCACAGCAAGGAAGGCTTTGACCCAATATGCATGTCTCTTTTCACTACTCCTTTGTGGATCAGTGAGAGGCACAGAGTAAAAAACACTAGAGAATTTGATGATTCTATGATTCTAAGAAATAGTGGCTTGTGGGAAGGAAGCTGGACTCAAAGGTCGTCTTGGCAACAGAGAGGAGGTTGTTTGGCTCCTGGAAGAATTCAGAGACCACGTGCAGTTGAGTTGCTTCCTCCCACCAGGGCACATGCCTTGGGATTTGTGAAGGGCAGGACTAGAGCTGACCCTTTACTTGAGCTTCAGTGGTTTATAGCTTTGGGGCTTGGGCTGGTCACACAGATTCCCAGTGAATTTCTCTTCCAGGTAAAACAAAATATCTAGACAGGTCAAGCTCCAAGATCCCTTTTCATCGCTAACATTTTGTTGATGACAATCTTTGATTTATGAAGTTATGTTAAAGTGAGAGCATTATTTTATCTTCCTACTCGAGTGGTTGACATTTAAATTCCTCCTAAAAGGCACAGCACTATCTAGTGATCTTTACTCATAAAATTTCCTACCATATTTTTGCAGATTCTTATGATTTGAAAATAAAAACATTTATATATAAAAACTCTGAGATAGATCATGCAGGAACTATGATTTTTTCCCCAGACCTCATCATTGGAGTGGGATATATACTCAGTCTCTTGGATATATTGCCTTTCTAACATTCAAGAAAATCACTCAAATATCTTTTGAGCAGTGGATGTGAAGGACTGTGCTGAGTAATAGAAAAACAGTGGTGAACAGGACAGATATAATGGTACCCTTGGGGTGCTCATACACTGTGGGGTAGAATAACACTTTAAGACCAGAAAGCATAGTGTTGTGTGATGATTGGAGATGGCAGCCCCTGGCAGGAGAATATATCCCGGAATAGAGACCAGGGAAGATCTTCCTGAGAAGTGACATTTAGTGGAAAAGAATGAGGTTGCTTTAGTGATGCCAAAATGGAGATGGGGAAGAATGTTCTGGCAGGGGACACAACTTTTCCTATGCATTAAGACAAGATTTCTCAATAACATGTGTGTGGGTTGGGGGAAACTTCAGCAACAGGGAGAGAAGAGTCCATGAGAAACACTAGATAACTAGTGGATTATTTCCCACTGCATTTATATATAAAATAATTTTCAGTATTGTTGGTCTTCCTGTATAATTGTGTGGTACCTAACTAACATCAAAATAGGCAACTTTGGGTTAAGTTAATGAAAATACCAAATCAATGGGGCAGTCCATGTGACTCTGAATGCTCATCATACCATAACCCCTTTTACGGCAAAAGGCAGATAGTCCCTTCCCCCAGGATCAGCAGGGTTAATGTCCTGTGACCTTCAGCACTCTGGAGACAGGTGCTGTACCTGGGACAGATGTGTGAGCTAAGGGAAGAAGTCTGCCTCTCAGAAGTGTCCCGGACTAGAGAGTGACCAAAGATCCAGTCAGTGTGCTTGAAGGTAAAACAGGAAGATGGAGAGGCAATAAATGCTCTTTTTCAGATGTCAATAGGATCCACAAGAATGGGAAAAAAATCTATAGATGACAAGGGTGGATAGATGCGTGCAGTTAAAGCAGAAGTGGCAGAATTGTGAAAATAGAAGAGTTCCCAAGAAGCAAGGGGTTCAATCTGAGAAGCTGTAGCACGCAAACTGCGTGGACTTGGTATTGATGCACTGCTGCTGGTAGTCTTACCAGAAAGAGGCACTGTGGTGATCAATCTGACCTCACTTAGATTAAAATGGACCCCGCATAGACCTCCCAACAATGTCTCACCTGCGTCTGGATGGGGATGTGTCTGAAGATGTTCGCTATAGTGTTGTTTGTGGTGACAGGAACTGGGAGGCAACCTGGAAATTTCAATGCAGCATCTGGTGGGTATGCATCATGGAGAACTATGCAACAGAAAAAGAAAAAGATATGTAGGATGCCATTGCTTAAAATTAAAACTATATGCACTAAAATACATGTTTTGTAAGAATACATGCAACTTGAAAGATAGAAATTATACACATATGACAGTAGTTGCCTAAAGAGTGGAGGAAGGAAAGAGTAGGAGGTGGGAATGAAGATAAAGCAAATAAATGAGCAAACAGTAGTGTAATCTTCTTGATCTTCTACCACCTGCAAAAGGAAGAAAAAGAGAAAATCAGGGCGAGTAAATAAGAGGAGTAAAGAGCTCACAATTTGCCAACGAGCACATGGATATTTGTTTGGCCATACAACAGGGTACGGGTGCTGCAGGTTAAAAGGTGAAAAGTGATTTTCCAGATCTGTGAGACCCAGCTCCACAGCTGTGGTTTTCCTGAGCTTCTTTACTGCCACCTACTTTTGTAATAAACTCCCAACTGTTGAGGTAGTCTGAACAGCATAATGCACCCAGGGCAAAGTTGTACACTGAGATCTGAGTGACACATCAAGCTGCTTTTCTCTGATGATTCGTATGTACTGGGATTTAGGCAAGGTTTTTTATGTGCAAAATATCACTTGATCATAACAATCGCATGTGTGGGTGTCATTATAATCTTTGTTTTACTATTGAGGAAACTGAGGCATAGAGAGGCCAATCATATCCCTCACATCATAAACCCAGTAGATAGGTAAGCTGGTTTCAAACCTATGCATTCCAATTCTGAATCTGTGCTTGTAACCACAAAGCTGTATCAAGAGGTGATCTTGAGTGCATTGCACTTAATGAGTGACTACTTTCTCCCAATGTCAGGCTTGACTAATATCTCACAATTCTTATATCTTAAAAACTAAATAACCCAGAAGAGACAGTTAAGACCACCAGATTTGAAAAAAAGAAGTGTTATCTCTGGGGCATGACATTCATTTACAAACCACGATCTTTCTACCCCATATATAAGAATTAAAGGAAGAACAAAAGACTTAGAGTTCATCATTCTTCCTCTGGTGCCTCAGCTGAGACACCAGGCTTCTTTAGCCCCAGTTTCTTTGTTTTAACACTGGAGTCAATAATAGCTCTCAGATCTGTTGCTAAGGATCACATGAGATGCAGCCCAACCCATGTTTGACGATAAGCACTTGATAATTTTTAAGTGCAATTCTTTTGTATGAAGTAAAATAGAATAGAATATAGAAGTGTTCAGTGCTATAATGTGCTAATGTTTACAACTTATTTAAAGTGCATCAGAAATAAGATGGACTGAGTAAATGAATAAAGGTTTGGAGAAATGGACAGATAGGATGGAAGAAATGTAACAAAATCTTAATTCTAATATCTAGATGGTAAGTACCCAGGTTCTGCAGCAATCTCTCACCTTTTGGGCATGTTTAAAAATTTTCATAATGCAATGTTGGGGGAAAAAATGAATGATGATGATGGAATGGTCTTTGAACCAGGCTTTGAGCAAGGAAATGGCATGGAAGGAGCTGGAGAGCTAGATCGATCTGCCCTTTGCTGTCCATCCCTGCCTGAGAAAAGAACAGTAGGTGCCAAGGCTCAGAAATATTCAAGCGCTGGCATCCTCTGAGGTATGTTGAGATCAAGGTTCCCGAGTGGGGAACACAGGTTACCGTGACTAGGGCCACGGAGGAGACACCCAAGATTCAAACCCCAGGTCTTTATTTACTAGTTTTATAACCTGGGAGAAGTTTGCTTCTATCTCTGTGCTTGTCTTTCCTTATCTAGAGGGAGGGACTTAACATTACCTACCTTACAAGATTGCTTTCAGTACAGCATTAGTTCATATCTCCTGAGGAAAACTCACCCTCTTAGCACTGGTCTCTTCTCCATGGCCCTACCTAGTCCCTTGTTGAATGGAAGGTGTCAGGAGGGATTCCCTGGAGAAGGGGAAGGAGGGTGAGAGGAAAAGTCACAGTGGGAAAAGTTAAAAGAAGAGTCGAGTGGGAGTCTGGGTCTCAGAAACATGTCTCAGGCACCAGTCGGGGAAACATAAGAGACCCAAACTTGTTCAGCGTCAGGCACGTGGTTTCTAATGCTATATTTAAAACGCTACTGAAATTATGATCCTGTTATAGTTCCTTTGCAGGCTCTTCATCAACCTGGGTGGAATGCGTGGCTGGCAGGCAGCCAGAGCCACCCCTTGATCCCCTCCTCCATATGACTCAGCACAGATCAGACATTTTAATAGCTTCTGAGGCCAAGTTTGAACTCGCCCCTAAATGAAAGCCTGCCTCCCCCTCAGTACTTTCCCCCCACCTTCACAACCCACTCTACATTTCCAATTTATCAGCTAGTAAATTCTGAGTGAACTTGGAGCCAGAGATTCATTTACTTTTGGCCAGGGATCAATTTCTTCCAAGAAAAGAAAGAGAAAAAAAAAATGGAGGAAAGGAGGGGTAGAGGGGGGTAGGTTTAAAAAAAGCCCAGCTAAACAAAAAGGGCTCATGGAAACAGCCACACAACATTAAGCGGCTCAGCGCAGAAAGAGTTCTTTCTGGTGCATTAAGTGTGAGTGAATTTGAAACAGTTTGAAATGATCAGAACGTGCAGTTGGGGTTACCAACCAAGCACAGATGGTCTCCTGGTTTGGAGAGTCCATGGAGTCACTGGGATGCTAGTGACTTCAGAACTGACGAGAGGGGTTGAAGATACCCGTGGCATCCGCATTCATTTTCATTCCTGATTGGGTGACCATTTGCCTGTGGCATCCCCCATGATTTTGGGATAGCAGAAGACCTCTTGATTTAAGGCTTCCGTGGTGGATCTGCCAGTACACTGAAGAGCAAGGGACATTTCTTACAACCCAAAGTACCCTGAGTTGTAGAAAAAAGTACAATTAGCTCAACTCCACATGAGGGGAAAATGCAAAATAAATCATCAACCTGGAAAGAAATTTAAGTAAATAAGCACCAGCTTTGGAAAAATCTTTTTCATAGTACTCACTGTAGGAAGTGTTATGGGAAAATAACTACACTTCATATTATGGGTAGGCAAGTAAATGGCATCATCTTTCTGGAGGGGAATTTGACATTCTTTTACTCCATCCTTGCCCCAACCCCCATATCTTTGTTGTTTCATTAGTTTTCTTTTAACCCAATATATCAATCTCCTTTAGGCAATCACATAGTTGGTGTCTATCATTTTGCATGAATTCTTGCAAACAGGGAGATATTGTTTTGTTTGGATGCAGTTTTAATTTAGAAAAGTGGCATTATAGGGCAATAATTACTTTTTTCACTTAGCATTATATTTATAATATTTCTATGTGGACATTTAAACTATTGCTTCAAACTGTTTTACAGAATGCCACAGTGTGCATTCATTATAGTTTACTTAAGATTTTCCCCCAGTGATAGACTCCCACCTGCCACCAATGTCTTACCTCTGCCTTGAGTACTTTGCCCTTTATGACAAACGAACAAACAAAGAAACAAACAAAAAATGTGAGCAACAACACTGCAAAAAGCTGCAATGACCTTTCTTATGCATGGCCCTTTATAAATTGTGTGGGCATTTGTTTGGCATAGTTATGCCTGCATCTGTATCTAAAATTAAATTTACTTGCATCCATTTAGCACAGAATTACTGGATCATAGTACCTGAGTAAATTTAATTTGATTAACTAAGATAGCAATTTTACAACATCTCAAGTTAAAAACTGTGCATAATCACTGAATGTGCCTATAGGTAAAATTCAGTACATTTATGAAAATAGTCACAAGATATTCACAGAAACTTCGGTATTTGCAAAATCCTGTGAACTACTGAAGTGTCATGGGGATATACACGAAGGTGAATCTCCAAATGGGTTATTCTGTGGAAAGTAAGCAGGTACAGGGGTGAAAGCACAATATCTAGGGGTAAATTCATGATCTAGCCCAGCTCCCACCATGGCCCAAGCAGCTTGTATAGGCAGGTAAATGCCTGTCTCTCTGTGTCAGTAGTATCACGGGGATTGTACGAGTCAGTGTCTTAGGAGGAAGTACGTTGTGTACTCAAATCAAATCATTTAAGATGGTATAAGGAAATGAACTATTTACAAGGGCTTGAACAGGGTACAGGAGACCATTCCTTTCTTCAAGGTTAGCAGAAATGGAAAGCCATTGCCAAGAAAGAGTGAGAGAGGGGCAGAGAAAGACTCTGGTGTGAAAAGAGCTGTCAGACAGGAGCCATGGCCTGCTGTCCAAAGAGGGAGGGACACTAGCTGGGAGACCAAAGGGACTAAGTACCCTTTAGTCTCTACCCTCTCTTCTGTCTCTTCTGCTGCCATTCACCTGTGGGTCAGAGACCAGGGGTCTGTTGCTGCTGTCCTTGCATAGCAGGGTGCAGTGTGGATTGGGGAAGGGGAGGATTAATGGAAAACACCCAGCGGAACACCTCCTACCAGGCTTTGGGAAAATTAAATGAATAAAGACATGTAAAGGGCTTAGAAGAACTAGTGGCACATGCTAAAGACTTAGCAAATGCGAGTTATTGCTCTTATTGGTGTTTCATTAATGCCAGATGCATTGAACTGGGGTCAGGTCACCAAGATACATGCCAATGAAAAAGGAAGACAGAAATACAAGGGGTATGAATCCTTTTGTGGGAAAGACTGGGGAAAACATTAATGGTAGTTGTCTTTGTGAATAGTGTTTGAAAATGAGATGATGGTAGGGAGAGTCTCTTAATTTTCATGTTCTGCCTCCTGCTTCAGTGCTTATTCTTTTTAACACTGTGCATGGGTTATTTTCTTTTTATGGATGAGAACAGTAGGTGCTAGCTGGGAGGTGCCTTCATGCAACATGGCCTCTGAAATTTTAAGTATCAGTTAATTTAAGAATAAAGTACACTGTTGAGAAGAGTGGTATTTTCTAAGTGTCAGAACTGGACTCCAATAGTACTTTGGAGAATTTGAAGATATCTGGTTTGCTTACTATTTATTACTGAAATTCTCATCTCACAAACTCCTTCTTGATTCTAGTCAGGAATGAGTGCTTTTTTAGTAATTTTAAGCAGTGCAATGCAACCTTCATCTATAAAGCAAATTCTTGCCAAATGGAAGATACATATTGGAATAGATATAGATGCATGTGGATACATTGATAACAAAATAAATACAGGTATGATTTTATGAATGTGTGCATGTAGACTTTATGGATGTGAGCAACTACATGTCCAGGTACTATGAAGACTAAGAGAGTGGCTTCTGACACCATTTTGCCTAGCTCATAATCCTGACTCCACATTTACCAGATGGTAAGTGTGGGTAAATTACTTGACTGCTATAAACCTTGGCTATTTTCACTTCTGGAGTGGAGATTGCTACCTGCTTCACAGGAACTTTGGATGGTTAAGTGAAACAAGAATAGCTAGCATTATAGTAATCACTCAACCTATGGTAGCAGTTATTTATGGTTAAAAGTAACAGTCCAAACTAGCTCAGCCAACTGAAGAATTTTGTTTTATTTCAACACAGTCTAATTCATCTACAAGGAATTTCCTCTGACTGGGAAGGGAATAGAGGGGGTGGCAGTGGGCAGCTGTGGGCACACAGACCTAAAGAATATGGAGCTCTTGGAGCTCAACTCTTCTAACTTCAATCTTCTTGTTCAGAAGAATGGGAATACAATTTTAAGAAAAGGTTAGTGATATATGCAAGCTTACAAGGCTGGGACTATAAAACCAAGTCCCCTGTCTTTCATCAGGCTTCTATTTTGGTGTTTAGAATAATCCGTTCATGGTGACCAATGGCTATTTTTTTTAAGGAAGGGGAGAATGTACCCAAGAGGAATCCTGAGTGGAAGAGCTGTAAAGGCCATCTGACTCATTGCCCTGCCTCCTGCCTCTTGTCCTGCTATGGTGCTTCTCAAAGAACGGTTACCAAGAGCAGGGACATTATTCAGCATGTATGAAAGAGCAAATCTGAGCAGGTCATAGCCATAATTTAGCTGACACCAGACTTGCTCCTTGCAAAGAAATGACTTGCCCTCCTTGTGGTAGAAACGCAGTTCTTCAAATCAGATGCACTGTGGATCCTTTAAAACTAGAACCATTATCCCTATCATTCTGTTAAATTTCACTGCCTAAAAGACTGGGCACTTTTAGTGTCCTCTGAGCTGGGCACAGAACCCCACTATTCAGAAAGGAGTTTTGCTTTCATGTGATCCCCTCTAGAGGGGAGTTGTCTTGTGAACTAATGTCACCATTGTAATCAATGGCAGGGATTTTGGAGGACTAAAGACCCACGGACATTGACTAAAACTGAATAACTTAAAAGATAAAGGAAAAAAACCTTTACCCTCAATAGGTTGGCAAGTTTTTGGTTTGCTGTCAAGGAATTTGGAATCATTAGAGCTGTCTGAAATGAAGTTGTAAGTTTCCCATTGCTGCAAGTGTTTGGTCAGAGTCTGGCAAGGCACTTAGTGTAAATATTTTACAAGTCTCAGGTGATCTCAGAGGCCCCCAGTCTATGGCAAGGTCTTATTCTTTTCCTTTCCCACCAAAAAGGGCAGTAAATGGACAGATTTCTATAGAGAGCAAAGGAGAATCTTATCAGATTTCCTATAGTAAAAGTTGGTTCTGTGGATGGAAACCAATGTGGAAACCACAGGACAAAACCTTGGATGTGGAATTAGGATGCTGGCCAGGGCTATCAGCCCTTAGGTGACTCTGATGCCAGTCCCTTCTGGTTTCCCAGTCCTCAATTCTATACCCATCTGTGCATGAAGTCAGAGTTTCTCTAACCTTATGATGGGTATTTTAGGTGAGCTCATAGTTGATCAGACAATAATGCTCAGTCACCTGTGTGTAGGTAGACATATGGCAGATTTTTAGTGCCGGGATAAAACCCCTGGCACTTTCTGTTCTCTATCATGTTGAGGAATTAATTAGGAGGAAGAGCCTTCAAATTTTGTCCATTAATACTGCTCACTCTGATGATGGAGCCCTGGAACTCTTCCCAAATGCTACTTATATAGCTTATAGTCCAGGTCAGAATAAAGAGAGGACGTCCTTTGCATTGCCAAGAGCCTGACTTCTGTAGACTTGAAAGATGCTGTTGCTTTGATCCACACTGTTGCCATAACAAAGGGCCACAATCAGGAGGTTTCAACAACAGAAATTTATTGCCACACGGTCCCAGACGCTGTGAGGAAGTCAGGATGTTTGCAAAATGTCTCCTTCGGAGGGCTGTGAGAAGAGGATCCACTCTAGGTCTCTTTTTGACTTGTTTGTAGCCATTTTCTTCACCTATCTCTTCACAGTGTCCTGCTTTTCTGTATATCCTGTGTACGTATTTCCCTTTTTTGTGAGGATCCCAGTCACATTGGACTACTGCTTACTCTAATGATCTCTTTTTAACTGGATTATCTCTTACTGTGTTTATAAATAAAGTCATACTCCAGAGTATCAAGGGTTAAACCGTTAGCAAATGAATTGTAAAAGGACAGAACTCAAGTTACCATCCCACCCATACTACCCTACCTACCCTGCTGGGTCATGTCATAAT
Organism: Dasyprocta punctata; assembly: GCA_004363535.1. Classification (NCBI taxonomy): domain Eukaryota; kingdom Metazoa; phylum Chordata; class Mammalia; order Rodentia; family Dasyproctidae; genus Dasyprocta; species Dasyprocta punctata. Next base: position 12,031 of record RJWM01023265.1, read on the forward strand.
TGGCAGGATTGGTAATTGGTAGTGAGTCATAAAAAATGACCACATACTCCTTTAGGTTCATGTGCCCCATTTGGCTTTATTTCTCTCCAGATATTTAAACTAATATTTGTCTCATATAAATATCTTCTGGAATTTAGTGGATAGTGTGTGTGTGTATGGGAGAGAGACAGCCAGAGATACAAACACAGAGAAAAATATTTGCACGTACTTCCTCCTCTCAGAGCTTCTGTTCAGTAGAGAAGTAGAATATTTACCTGTGGAATGTACGTGCGTCCAGTTTCTACAAAAATAACCAGCCTTGAATTCTTGTCTCAGGGTTTTCCTAAGGACAAACTGACTATATGAATAGAGAGCTATGACTTCCCAGGGTGAAGCAGTAACCTTGCATTCACAGCAACAGGAAAATGGCTCAGTGTAAATCAAGTCTCATCTCATTAATTCTCTTGCCAGACATTTATGTTGGGCTGGGTCCCAACATCCTTCCATGACAGCCGTCATCTCCATTCTGGGTTTAAATGACCCACTTTGCAGTTGAGTTCATCCTGGAACCCCATGAGGGTGGGAGGAGGGAGGCCCCAAGGAAACATCTGCTGTCTTTGGAGTCCCCAAAGACAGGGGCCTTTGGGTTGGGTCATGCTTAGAATGGAGACAGTACTTGGTTAGTGACCAGCAGTTCAGATTATCATCAGGGATTGATTTCCAAGGCAATGCTTTCAGGATATTTTTGACTTTCTTTTAGGTTTAACTGCCAAGGTTAATCCATGATCTTGTTTACTCTGTGACTGGTCAAATATTTAAACTGACTGGAAATAAATATCTCAAGCCTACATCCCCTCAACAGTTCCTCCAACTTCACGTAGGGAAGCTTCTTTTAAAAATATATTTTATTACTGCCTATTAATTTTACAAAATATTGGGTTTCTATGTGGTATTTTCATACATGTGTATAATATATTTTGATTGTATCCATCCCCCCCATTACCTTCCCTTACACAGCAGAGTTTTTATAGTACACAAGAGGGAAGTAGATGCAGGCCATTTTGAAGAGGCGAGGCCTCGTGTAAGGAGGCTGAGAGCCTGATTCCCTTCTTCGGTGACTCAGTTGATGAAGAAATATTTTAACTCTTTTCATCAGACTACCCCATTTCCTAACCTGCCTCAGTTTTCTAAGGTTGTTGGGTGAGCATTCCAAAGGCAATCATGAGCAACAAGGCAATCCTCAATGTCAACTCAGATCTCTGTCATGAAAACACTTAACCTTGCCCAGTTTCCAGGGTTGGAGGGAGACTTATCACCCTATTGAATGCGAGTCCAACTAGGGAATGCTATGCAAAGCAAAACGAGTTTTACTGTCACCTAGAAACAAGCAAACAAAATAAACAAATGGGAGATGACCAAATTAAGGAAAAGAGGTGGTCAAGAAAACCAGGATTTTCTCTCCTCTGAAAATTTGTGAGTGTATGGTAAGAAATGGACCACACTGCCTACTGATTTCAGAGTTGAGTGTTATAATAGGTGACATGGATCAAGCACATTTATATGCCAGGCATTGTGCTAAATGCTTGTACATTTTCGTATTGAATCCTTATAAAGCTCTTTGAGATAGGAACAATTTCTAAAAGTTGTGTGGATCAAATGAACTAATACAGGTAAATACACTTAGAAATTACAAAGTGTTATAAAAACCGAAAGAGTTAATATGTGCTATTATTTTATCGAAAGACCCATGTTATAGTTTATGTCTAGATGACCCTCAAAAACCTCATGTATGGCTTTGGGGAGGTGATTAGATCACCAGGGCATGATATTCACCAATGGATTAGTCCACTGATAAATTTTGGCTGAATGTGATGCTGGGAATTGAGGCATGGTTGGAGGAGGTGGGTCACTAGTTGCAGGGCCTGGAAGCACAAATCTCCCTCTCTCCTCTCTTGATTTTGCTCAGCTTCCTGTTGCCATGCCATGAGCTGTTTCCCTTCTGCCATGCCTCTGTGCCATGCCAGCCACACCAGCTGACTAGGGACTAAAAGCACTACAAACTACGAGCCCAAATAAACCTGTCCTTCTTAGAGTTGTGGGTACTGGATATTGTGTCTCAGCAATGACAAAGTAGCTAAGACAATCCCTGAAGTTCCTTTTGGGCTAAGAGTTATGTAGTGAAATATAGATATCTAGAAGATATGTCATCTAGCCCTATCGAATACTACAGAACATCACCCAGAGAGGTGACGTCAGTCTTGTTAGAGAGAAGTGTTGTGCAATGCATTTAGACAACCACAATAATGTAGGCCTCTCCTTCAATAGCTCTGAGGGTGCTCAAGTCAAAGAGCTTGGCAATGGACCAAGATATACATTTTGTCAGCTCCTAAAGCTGTGATAGAAAAGAAGCTAAATCTTTCACTGCCTTTACACCTCGGTTAGTGGCTTTTACTGGGGATAAGAATTTCCAAGATTTGATCTCTGCTGACTTCAGCATTCACATTGGTAGACTGGGATACTGTCTCACATGTTTGTACCAATGCATTAAGTGAGTGGGTATACTTTATCAAATGCTGACATACAGAAAGCAATAAAAATAATAATTAAACACCCACGGTTTCAGGCTCTTTGGGAAGTGAAGACTCAGAGCTGGTGGGACTTACTCAGGGTGACACATTCTCCAAAATGGGTGGAGTTTCAGAGGAAGTGAGCCTAGAGGCCTAGGAGCTGATGGAGTATAAATGCCCTTCGGGTGAGATCTTTGTTTGTCTTTACTCATATAATGCCACCCACTTTGTCATGGAGTCACTTACTCCATTTTGGTAATTGACTTTTCTGGAGTGTGGATATATGTGAAGGAGTTTGTTTTGGGACACTGTAGAGTTTAAATTTTTTTCACCAAGACATATTAAACAAAAAGGGTCCAGAACAAAAGCTGATGGGCTTAAGAATCTCTTACCGGAGTGAAAACTGCCAAGTAAATAGTTGGGAGGTGTGTATCTGCACTGTCCGAAGAAGAGCTTCCAAATCAGAAATATCTATGTTTACAGGCAATGAACTAAACTAAACTAGTCTGACCATCAACTTTACATGATAGAATAATTCATGTAAAGCACTGTCAGTGCATGATGGATACTGCATATGATGTCCGTATTGCTTTCCATATTTTGTCAATCTGCTTTAATTATTATTTGCAAGCCACTTTTATAAACATCATCTAAAATTATTTCATTTGATAATGAGGTAGGGACTACGAACAGAGGTTCTTAGATGAACGCATTAAATAAGTTGATATATTGTTACTCCTAACTCCTCCAGCTGTGTGTTCTGAGTCTGACTTTGATCCCCCCAATTAACCAGATGTTGATTTGCTCTGTGTTTTCTAATGAAATTGTGCTAAATCGTCTTCAAGTGGTATAGTTTAAAGATGACTGTAAAATCACATGTGTTCCAGAAGTCCAAATTTGGAACTCAAGTGTGTGAGGGATGAAGGGTAGAAGGGTACACGTGGATCATGTGGCTGTCATTCAGGCATAGGTTCTTTCTAAATCCTAGCTGATGAATTCTCCAAAGAGAACATCTCTAGCACTGAATCTTCAGGGTGGTGAAGGCAGAGCCACAGATGAAGACATTCTGGGCTCTTTCCCACAGGTTCATTGCCCTGAGTGAGGTCTTTGGGAGGGCTGGCTGCAGCGAGATGCAGGGAATAAAATATGTGGAGCTCGCTCCATTTGGTAGCTGCTGGTGCCTGAGTTCTTGGTGGCAACAGCTCATAATATCTAAGATCGAAGATTGAACATGCACTAGCTGGTTGTTGTCTGAGACACCTGGAAGCCTCTTTAGACAGCTGTTGCCCCACTCCAACTGGGTGAGGGGCAAGGAGTTGGAAAGTCTTGTCCACAATGTCACTGCACTTGCAGGACTTCTGGGCCTAACCCTACAGAGGAAGAGGGTAGGTTACACATTGAAGAGAAGTAACATCAGCAGAAGCCTTGCTAGACTTGCCTGCTTGTTTGATCACTACATCTCATGACCCTGTCAATTCTCAGAAAAAGCTGTCTGTCTTCTTCACATGTTCAGTGTGAAAACAGAAAGTTGGGGGATGACAGATCACAATGAGCCAGAGTAGAAAAGTCAACGTGGCCTTCGGAAAGCCCAGAATCTTCCTTCCAGAGCTGGTGGCAGCAGAATCCTGATGCTGCCTTCTTCTCATTTCTTACACTTGGCCCAACACACTGGCCATTGTCAATTACACAAGAGCATGTTGGTTTTTTTCATTTTGTATATTTCTGTGTTTATTCTGCTGTGTGTTTATTGTTTGTTTAAAACAGAATGTTTTATCTCAAATGACATTCTGTTGGCAGAGAAGATCCTGTCCTTCAGAGTTGCTCCCTACAACTTGTAGCTGTGCCATTGGCAAGCGATCTGCTTTGCCTATTCAATGGTGATTATCCCTCCAAAAAAAAATTCTTTTTGGGGAGAGGGCTCACAGAGTGACAAAACCTTAATTTAAGGCCTCTGAAAAGTCTTTATTCTTTGACACAAGACGATCTGTGATTTTCTTCCAGAAATCTCAATCTTTATACATTCTTTTCTCAAGCTTAAGGCTTTGTTCCCTGGCAACCTGCTAGAAAAGCTCCACAAGAAAGGATGCACGTTAACGTTTATCTCTTGGATGCCCCTGTAATGGGGATGACTAGAGCTTTTACAGAAAATTAGTTTTGCCAGGTTACAGATGAAGATCATTTTACTTTGTTGGCAGGGAGGGGAATGGAAGGGAAGATGAGCAGGTAGGAAATGGGGCTTCCTTTTAAGAAAAAGGGTATAGAAAATAACACTGCAGTCCTACTGAAGAAAAGGTTTTATTTTTTCCTATAATTTTGAAATATTTCCTTAGAGTAAGGATCTGAGAACACTGAGACACAATGTGTTTTCTTTCCCTAATCTGTCATTTAAGAGTGAAACCACAAGTCTTAGGCATTAGCAAATGGACACGTGAAAAATTTTATATTGCTCAATAATCAAGGGAACCAGCAAGATGTTACAAGTGATTTGAAGGAGAATTGAAAGAGCTACACATGTAAAGTGTGTGCACATGCATAAATCAGATTCCACTTAAGTGAAGTATCTAAAACAAAGAAAAATCATGGAATCAAAGAGTGGTATGGTGTTGCAGGGGCTGAATAGAAGAAAAAATGGGATGGTGATCATCAATGAGCGTAGTTTCAGTTAAACAAGATGAATGAGTTCTCAAGACTTCCTGCCCAACACTGTACCTATAATTGACAGTACTGCATGGTTTATTTAGAAATTTATTAAGATCTTGTGTTAAGTGTTCTTACTACAGTGTCTTTTAAAAAGTCACCAGGAAGTTTTCCTAGAAATCTCCAGCTATCTCCAGTCCTTGGTAATATCCATAGCAACCCATGCCTATCTTCATTATTTCCATTACCATATTTTATTCAAATATTTAATTCCTATGTCTGCTAAAATATAAGTGGAAGACTTCACCTTACATGCTATTGTGTATCTAGAATTTAATACATGCTACACTATCCATAAATGTGTGTTGAATAGCTAGTGGCTCTTTGTATTGGTTGGAAAAGTAAAGAAAATAAACATGTAAATGAAAATCCGGTCCAATTTGTAGCTATGTATTTAGATAAAAATTAAAAACTAATTATATTTTGCTTTTAAAAATAATATATGTCAATAGGTACTAAGTCACAAATAGAAATTCTAATGTGCCAGTTGTTGCATAAAACAGTGACTATAGATAGTTTCTGTGTTCTACATATCTCAAAAAGCTAGAAGGGATTTTGAATGTTTTTGCCATGAAGAAGTGATAAATATTTGAGGTGGTAGATATATTTAACCTGATTATACAATGTGTACATGCATCACATGGTACTCCATTAGTATGTAAAGTGTTTGTGCTTTTATGTATCAGTTAAAAAGAAATTTAATGTCAAAAAGGAATCTTAGAAATCATCCAAACAAATCATATAAATAAAAAACATATAAAATACATGTAATAAGAGAAAATGTGTAGATTTATGTCTACATGCATGAAAGACCAAGATTGGTGCTAGGGATACAGCATACTGATAATGAGCTTGCCTAACATATTTGAAGCCCCACAAATTACAAAGAAAAGAAAAAGAAAAGAAGATACAAGAAGAAGAAGGTGGATGAGAATGAGGAGGAGGAGGAGAAGCAGAAGAAAAAGGAGAAAGGCGGAGAAGGTAAAGGAAAAGTAGGAGGAAAAGGAGGAAAAGGTGAAGGAGAAGGGGAAGGCTAGCTGATAGACTATTTTTTTAATGCCTAAAGTGGTGTAGCATTTATAGCAAGAGACTTCAATAACCTCTCTATTGATTGTAGGGCCTGACATTATCTTTACTGTACTGGTTAGTATTGAAAGCAATGATAAAAACTTGAGTCTGTGGTAGTTACTGCAGGGAATTGCTGCACAGAGAGTTTGCCAGTGTTTCCCTACAAGCCACCATGCTGCTATCTGGAAAGGGGAATGATGACAGACTTGGAGATTAGAGATGGCTCAAAGGGCTTTCTTCTTCTGCATTCATATCCTGTGTGATCTAAGGAGATTGCATTTCAGTTTCCTGTTTCCCCCAAAAAGATGCTACTAGCTTTGATTTAGTTTTCCAACAGGCTTTGCAAGAAAGCCAAAAAAATTTATTATCAAGTGAATTTAAATGACTACCAGGCCCAGCACCCATAAGTTGCTTAATTAAAGCTCTGGCTACCGTGTTTGAAACCCAAGCGAGAACGAGGGAGGTCCTCAATGGCCTTACCAAACCTGATTGGGAGAAGCCTCCTCAGCTTGCGAATACCCTTGTCATTTCTGTTGTTTATTTGCAGTGACATGACCTGCTGGTGCTTGGAGACAGGGCAGGGCGGGGAAGGCATTGGAATCTGCGCAACACATTGCCTGCCCCACCCCCATGAAGCTTTGTCCTCCAGCTCTGTCTCTGGGGCCCTGGGATCAGATTGCTTGCTTCCAGGGGCCAGAGAGACACTTCTGTTTGCTCTCCCACCTAGACTGCCCTTAGTTTGTCCTTCCCCCAGGTGGGGGTGGCAAGTGACACAGGTTATTTTGAAATAAATCTTTCTCCTTTTGCTCCTCAGTTCTCTCTACTCTCTCAAACCACAAGAACATTTTGGCTTCTTTCCATCACTTGGGGTTTGTGCTGGAGATTTGGGTGTTCTCGTTCTGTGTAAATAGCCTAGGAGTTGGGGTAGAGGTGCAGTCATTAAAGGTGAGCTGCCCTTGAGGATCTGAAGAACTGCATGCAGGGGTTGCACTGGTAATGGCAGTACTCTTCCCACCACAGCTCATGCAGACTGTGATCACCTGCTGCCTCCATCCTAGTCCTGGCAGCCTTGTCTCCTGGCTCTTTACTCAGTCCCCTCACGTGTAAAGCACTGCTCCTCTTTAAGTACCTTTCGTGCACCAGATAGCTGGCCTTGTTTTGCTGTTGTGTGGCAGCAGAATTTGTGCAAGACTGAGAAGCTCTTATGCTGCAAGTTGAAGAAAGCTCAACCTGACTTAAGTAAAATGAAGACAGCAGTGCTTCAATATAGTTGAGAAGTCAGGTGTGCAGGTGAATGCAGGGGTTCCAAAGCAGTAACCAAGACCTGGGTTGCCCACTGCTTAGATTTCCAGGTTTAGCAAAGAAGTACAAGATATTCAGCTAAATTTGAATTTCAGATAAACACCGAACAACTTTTCTTTTCATTTTTCTTTCTTTCTTTTTTTTCTCCCTCCCTGCTTTTCTCCTATTCCTTCTCCTCACCCTTCTTCCTTTTGGTCCTGTGCTGCTCATACTTTTATATTTTCTCTGCTCAACTCTATCCATCACCATATGTCAACTCTCTCCTCCTGGTTGTGCTGGAATTTCTCTCAGACATGGAACCTGGTGTAGAACGACTCTTGGCTGTGCTACACCCACACACCAGAGTTTAGGAACCATAGAAGAGAGACTTCTATTTCTCAAGAGTTCTAGCAAAAATCCTAGGTTGTATCTCATTGATTTTACTTGAATCTCATGGTTAAGTTGGAGATAAACAAGAGATGAAACAGTAGGTAGCCCTGAGTCATATGATTACCTCTAAAACTAGATTTAGCCTCATCTGAAACCACTGGGTTAAAAGCAAGTAAGAGTGTATCCCAAAAGAAAACCAGAGTGCCATAACTAGGAGAACAAAGTTAGATACTAGTCAGACAGCACCAGTGTGGTTTAAGGGTAGGCAGTTTCTAAAGCCAGGATCCCTGGAAGCTCCTCACACTTCACCTTAGATGCTTGGAACGTGATGTAAGCCATAGAGTAAAAGCACACACTTTTGCTCTTAGAGGGTAGGTCTAGGAAACTGATGGCAATTTAGGTAGCCCTGGAATCAACAAAAAAGATTGCCCAAAAACATTTATCCAGTATTTTCTTAGTGTAGCCTGCAGGAACCAATATGAGTTTAGGTAAAGATAGAAAAGAAGACATGGCTGACGCCCATGAACTTGCATTCTAGTGAGTGGCCTCACATGGTGCTTTGTTATGGAGGCTCATGGTGCTTTACTTCCACTTGCAAGCAATTGTGAACATGCATACAAAGAAGGGACAAATTAATGCCAGGTAAGGTGTTAATTCATGCTGAAAGTGATGCGTTTGAGTTGGAATTTGAAAGATAGGTGGAGTTCTGACAAGCAGATATTCAAAAAGAAAAAAAATCCAAACAGAGGAACTAAAATGACAAGTGTGTTGACTTCAGGTTCTCTTACCTGCACTAGATAACACTGCCCTTTAGAAAGATGCATCTTGATGTGGGCCCTGGACTTCACACTAGGTTAGAAAATCCCAGGAAAATGAATAATTGGATATTCAGTGCATTCATTCAAATACTTATTAACTGAAAAGATTGAGTGATATAGGAGGAAGAGAAAATAAAGGATCCCAGATACAGATGCTCAGTTCCCCTTCATTTGTCCTTGGTAAACCCACTGTCGCTCCTGAACTTGGATACCCCACTCAATAAGCAAACAAAAGACCTGCAGTTTAATGACCTCCTATTCATTAGTTACAGAATATCTCAGGTTTTTTTTAAGCTAATGCTTGGAGAAAGGGAGATCTCATCTTCTTGTTCTCAAGTGACTTCATGTCCCTTCTAAGCTTTTATAGTACTCTTCCTCAGTGTAGTTCTGATAAGTTGTAATTTCTCTGCCTCATATTGCCTAGGCATTTTGTTGCACTGGTGGCATTTACCACAAAGCCTTGCCTCCTCTCATTTTCCCAGTGGGTTGGGAAAAATGCTTCACCTTCCTTGTCCTCAACTTCCTGAATGTTTATTTTTCAAAGGAGGTCTGAGTGTGGGTCACTGGAGCTCGTGGTCAAATATCACACATGTGGAGAAAAAATATTGATACCATTCAGGTAAGACTCCTGGATCCTCCATTTAACCTGGAAATGCAGATACATTACTGAGTGCCTGTTGCTCCCTCATGGCCCTCTGCTGAGCACTGCCATTTTCGAGGATGTGCAGCTGTTGGTGGTGGAGTCAGCGTCATGGACTTGGGCCACACCTCTTCCTACTCACAGGCTGCGCTGGCTCCCCACCTCAGCAGCCCAAGTTCTCCTTTATTGCCTCCTGGTGACATTGCTGATCAGAATTCTCTAGCATGGAGCCCCCAAATTAAATTCTGCTTGAGAAAATGTTATCATTGTTTCAAGTTTTCTTCTCTGGAGTTTTGTTTTGTTTTGTTTTAAAGATATCCCATATTTCACAGAGGGTTCCCTAATAAAATACAATGGAATGGAATAAATAAAAGATGCTAATGGAGAATAAGAGAATCAAAGGAAAATTGTCTAAAAAAAAAATAACCAGTTTGACTCATTGAAGACATAAGCCATACTTCTAAACTAATGCTTGAATTAAACTGAATAAAAAACAACAATAACAAAAAAAAAAAACCCTCCAAAACAAAACAAAGACAAAGAAACAAAAAAACAGGATGCCAATCATCCTGCCTCTTGGAAAAGTCATACCTACCCTCTTGATGGAAAGTTGTGTTTTGGGGTGAGGTAGTAAAAACTTCACTTTCTTTTACGATTCAGTCATGACTTAATCTTTGTAGATAAATTCAAAGTTCACCCCCCTCAGCACCACTGCCACCAGCTCTCCCTTCCCGGGGGGAGTGTGGGTTGTATTTGTGCCTGTTCACCCACCTCGCGTGAGCATCAGTCCTCTCATCCTGGGAGCTCCTCCTCCGCGGCGTGTTCATCCTTCATGTCTCTCAGCTACTAAGAGTCAATGACAGTAACCCAGCCTAAAACTTGCCTTTTATTTGTTCTCATTTCTCATGACAGCTATAGTTTTCTTGATGCTTTAAAAAAGTATATTCATAGAGGAACTTCAAAGGCATTTTGGGAAGCCAGTTTGAAAAGGACTACGTTTTATATATTTGCAACTACATGACATTCTGGAAAAAGCACAACTATAGATACAATGAAAAGGTCAGTGGTTGCCAAGGGAAGAGATGAATAGTAGGAGCACAGAAGGGTTTTAGGAGGGCAGTGAGACCGTTCTCCATAAAATTGCAATGTGTGGCATTGTGTTCTGTCCCAAACCTGTAGAACAGCACAAAAACAGAGTGAATCCTAATGCAAACTATGAACATTAGTTAGTAATATACCAGTGCTGGTATGTCAGTTTTAACAAATGTGTCCCACTGATGCGAAGTTCTTAAAAAGTAAAGAAATCATGCATGTGTACAGGAAGGGGGAAGTACTATATATGGAAACTGTACTTTCTGTACAGTTTTTCTACAAACTTAAAACTATAAATATCAGAGTCTATTAATTTAAGAAACGAAAACTTTTGCCTTCAAATATTATTTTTTCTATTTCCCCTATCTTAATTCTCCAGTAAGGAAAGTTAAAAGTGACTTCAGTTTGCTGAAGGTCAAATTTAGGTCTCCAACTACTACTACACCCTCAGCATTTCAAAATATTTCATTAAAACACAAATTTATTGTTTCTGTGCTATTCAGAAATAATTGGTGCATGTTCATTCCAACCATGGAACTGAATGTCAGATTCATTTCGAAGTGAACAAGATGTTCTTGTTCTCCTCAATTCTGTCTTTTCATATCATTGTGTCTTGGTCATTCTCTCCCTTGTGCCTTCTCATTGACCTAAACTGGATTCATTAGAAAAAAGTTGAAGGGAAAAAAATAGAAATTGAGCTTTTTCAAGTGGGAAGGTGGTCAAGAGTTGGAAGGAGAATGGAGGGATGGAAGGTGTAAGGGATGAAAAAAGAATTAAGATGTGCTATGTATGTGCATCAACTCCCTATGGTAAATGTAATCATTATGCACTACAAACATGTACAAGCAAGTAAATAAGTTAATGAATAAAGCATATTTCAGGGAAAAAAGGAATCTATGCAGCATACTGCTGAGCAGGAGTGTTGCACATGACTTCAAAAGGATCCCTTCCTTGGGCCCGGTTGGGAAGAGGTTTATCCATCCTTTTCCCATCATAAGGATGACCCTCTTAATCATCTTTAGATGCTCCCCAATAACCCAATTGGAAATCCACTGAATTTAACCCAAGAGTGTTGGTCATTATCTAGAAAACCTCAGCCACACGTTTCTGGAATGATCCATGAAGACTCTCCAGATATTTATTTAATGAGAGCAACAAACCCAAACATAGTGATGTGTGGTTACATAAAGAATTTTAAACAAAATCCTTGAGCAGCGTTCAGCCCCTGTCTTCTATAAACAGCACCCCTTCCTGTCCCATCAGCCTACTAGTTATTCTCCATGGCCAGAGTTATCTGTCTTGAGACACTGAAATCATAGAGTACTGCATTTTTTTAAGACAAAGAAGACAGCCCTGTTGTAGATCTTGGGAAGGGAGTATCACAGGCAGATCTTATAGCAAGACTGTGTAGGAGCTGGAATATTTTTATGCTTTCAGTCCCAGGATTAGGTTTCTGGGCACCGAGATAGAGAAGGAAGTGCCCAGGGTGCTCCTGGGTGTCAGACATTGTGTTGGGCAGACACTTGGCCCTGGGAGATGAGTATTAGTGTCCCTCAGTTCACAGACGAGGAGATTGGTGAGCAGGGAGAGAAAGCAGCATGACCAAGGTGAAGTGCAAGATTATGCTCTGGAGTTGGTGTTAAATGATAGTGATAGAAAGCAAAGCACAACTGCAAGCCACATATATGATTTTAACTTGTCTAGTAGTCACATCAAAAAAAGTGAAATAGCAAAGCAAATGAGATTAATTTTAAGAATAGATTTTATTTAGCTCATTCCATTAAACATACAATTTTGATACATACCTAGTGTAAAATTAATGAGTTCGTTCCCCCTTTTTGTTATTGTATGGTGGTTTTAGACTTTGACGCAGGTTTTATGCTTGCAGTCAGTGTCAACTCAGACTGCTCACAGTGTCAGATGCGTGGCTCATCACCTCTGTACAGACAGGGCACTGCAGACCTCTGCTTTTATCTTTGGATCTAGCTGCATCACACAAGGTCTGTTTTGCCTTAGCCCAGAGCTGAATCATCTTTTCACATGATGCCCTTGACTTTGAGGGAAGAGTACACCATATGAAATGTCACAGCTCCTGCTGTGTGTGAGTCAGTGACTGTTACCAGACCATTTTCTGTTTCCCCAGTCTCAAGTTAAATGAAACATTTTATTGTTGCCTTTCACATAGCACACCTCCTTCTTTATCATCATTTGTATACTGCAGCTAATTCTGTTTTGTTTTGCATTGGCTACTAGGAGGCTCATGACCCAATTGGACTGAGTTATAACAATGCATTGATTTAATGAGGGACTCTAATGGCAGGTTCTGTGAAATGTTCTGGCCATGTGTCACGTGTTCACAATGAAGTTTTTGGTTTGTTTGTTTGTTTTCTTGAGTTGAAAGTGACTTAGATTTGCTTGAGTTGAAAGTGATTTGAATTCTTTCTGTTAATGAATTGATAGTATCTATTTCCTTCCCTGGAAAAAGGTACCACAGATAATTTGATATGTGAATGGCCCTGGAAAATTTATTGTCAAGTAATGACACATAACATTGATATTTTTTAAAACTTTAACTTACTTTTAAGTCTTGCAGTTGATACTTTTTCTTAAAAATTCTCAAATTTTGCTTCCAAAATTGAGTAAATCACAGCTATTATCTCTTTCCCTTTGTGTCATATAAAGAAAGGACAACTGTTTTTTCCTGGGTGACGGTAAAAAGAACTTTTCCCTTTCTGTGCTGATAGAGATCTGTATGTTCTTTTGGTTCCTTTAGCTTTGAGAGTGAAGATTGCCTCAGCTGTGCTGTTATATCATCAGCGGTCTGAACACCATTTCCAGATCACTATAGAAGAGGATAAGCAACTGAAAAGAGCTCTTCAAAGTCATTAGGGTCATCTATGTAACCCCTTGTATTACAGATGAAGAAACCATAGCCACATTCACCCACGGGTTTACTGAGTGTGAAAAGATGATGACATCTGCAAAATGGTCACCCATCTGAGTCGCCATGAGCAGGTGCACTAAGGGAGCTTTGAGAGGAATAGAGGGAATTTTATTGACATGGCAATTCTTAGGAAGCATCCTTTTATCCAGACTCCAAAGATGCATTCACTTGACTTGTTTGATTTCATATTTCTGTTTCATATCATGCTGCCAACTCAAGCCCAAGTCTTCAAGATTTAAAAAATCATTATTTCTGTCTAAAATGTTATGCTTTTTGTTTATCTTATTGTTATGGTTTATGTTTAAATGTCCCCACTAAAGCTTCATACAGTCATGGAGGCATCTGAGTCTAGTGTTTGTGATTGGTTCATTGTCTAGCACTGGGATTGACAGTGTGAGTACTGTACCTGCTCAGGGGCAGAGCTGGCATACAATATAAGGGAGGGAAGGAGAGGTGCCTTCCCCTTTTGCCCTTTTCACTCTTGTTGCTTGCGGCCACCATGAACGGCTGCCCCTCAGCCATGCCACCCGGCCTTAGAGCCAGCTGAGCATGGACTGAAACCTCTAAAATCTGTAAGCTAAATAAACCTTTCCTCCCTTCATTTTGGGTGCCAGGTATTTTGTCTCAGCAATGAGAGAAACGTAACCAAAACACTTACCTTTGATGATTTGAAGCACCAACTGAAATGAAAGTCTATCTGGCTGTATGTCTGTATATCAATTTTCCCATTAACTGTCTATCTAAATATCTGTCTCTAAATATACATATACAGAGATTAAACAATGGCATAAGTGACAAATAATAGCAGACCTGTCCTTTTCTATCTCTCAGTTATGCATTAAGCACTAGCCAAGCACTTGCAGGTGGACACAAACAATTCAGACTTGTGTTCTTTGCTTTTTGCCCCAAATTTGAAAATATAAAATGGAATCTTTCTTATACCTCCCCTTTTCTACTCCTCATCAAATAGTTTCCTTCCTCAAATCTCCTTTATCTGAATAAAATAGACATGGCTAGCTACATTAGTTATAAACCAAGAAGTCATCCATCCTTGATTCTTGCCTCTCCCTTACCTCCATTCTAGACTCTCATCCAATTACCAATCCCGAGTTTCCATCGCCAACATATATGTGTGTGTGTTTTTCTCATATAAATCATGTGACATTTAAGCTTGTGTGTCTCATTTATTTCACTTAACATTATGATCTTAAGGTGCATCCATTTTCCTACAAATGACTGACGTTTATCCTTCTATATGGGAAGAGTACCAATCCACTGTGGGTAAACACCACATTTTCTTTATTCACCTGTTGATAGGCATATAGGCTGCTTCAAAGGTTTAACTCTTAAGAATTAATCTGCTGTAAACATGGGTATGCATGTATCACTGTAATACAATGTCTTTCTTTCAGGAAGATACCTAGAATGAGGATAACTGGGTCAAATGAAATTTCCAGTTTTAGTTTTTCAAGGAATCTCCATCCTGATTCCCATAGTAGTTGTACTGGTTTACCTTCCCACCAATGTAGAAGGGTTTGTTTTTCCCTGTAGCCTTGCCCAGTATTTGTTATTATTTGATTTCTTCATGATGGCCACATTTTCTGGGGTAAGATGGAATCTCAGTGTTGTTTTAATCTGCATTTCTCTAATGGCCAACAGTGTTGAAAATTTATTCATGTATTTATTGGCCTTTTGTACTTGTTCGGGGAAATGTCTATTCATTTCACTTTGTTCTGCAATTTCTCAATGCAGCCTCTTCTTTGCCAGCAGAACACTATCTGCGGTGGGCACCTACCATCCCCTCCACTGCGATGTCTGTGATTTCTATGCTCTGTACAAACTGTGTGACACATATGCTAATTGGATGTATAGTTTAGGCTCCATCTATGCTGTGGGGACTGTTAGGTTGTATTTAAATTGTCCTAACGAAGAAGCCACACTGCAGAAATGATCTCAACAAATACTTTAGCAATGAATTTCTGAATCTGCATTAGAAACTATATTATCTAGTAGAAGTAATGTTAAATAATTTTTCACCGATGCAGTGAAAATCAGAAAGTTATACAGCACCTCTCCTTTTGTGCAGAGTAGAAGCAGGATCAGTAACTAAGTAGTTTCCAAGTGGCCTCCTTGGTCTACACGTCTATGTGACTAGTGTTTTCCCACTTAGTGGAGGGTTGTGGCTGCCCATCTCTCCATCAGAATGTTGCTTTTCTTTCCGTGTCCACATTTCAGGTGAGGTACTTTGGGTGCCCTAAATTGCATGGCTGCCTTTCAGTGTGTTTAGTAATAAACAGTGGACATTTAGTGGAATTTGGCCCATTATGCTGCCTGGCACAGGACTGTGGGAGAGAAACTATATGGCTAACTTCATACTCTGGCTTTGCAAGGAATGTGAGAATTATTCACAACCAGATTGGCCTTAAGTGAGGCCTTGCCACCTGCAAAAAGGCAAAGCTCTTTGACACCTCTGGAATATTCTGTCACAATTTCCTTTACCTTGGACTCTGTCTCTCTTTCCACACTTTATACTCAATTTCTGATGTAGCTAGTCTCAGCTTTAATTTTAGTAACTAGGGTGGCCCTAGTTGACCACTCTTCTCAAGTAGATCCCCTATGTGTCATTCACTTGCCTGATTTCTCTCTGATTCTCCACTACTCCTCTTCTATTCTCTGAATCATAGGAATGGCTCTGGTCAGATGTGGCTATGGGGGCACTAGTAGAAAACTGGAGAGCAGGAAAAGGGTAAAAGACTGGTTATTTCACTCTCTCTTACCATTTCACTTGGTACCTTCAGTAGATAAGACCTCATTGTATGTGACTCACAAGGAGCAGCTTCCCTTCTCTGAGTGTAGCCCTCAGATGCTCCCAGTTTCTGAGTTGTGGGAACCCTCTTCCCTGACTGCTGAGAGTGATATGAGGCTTCCCGTATTGCTGATCTCTGACTGGTCTTATTGCCTCTACCTTTTCATCACATGTACAACCAGCTCCTCATTAAATGCCCTCTTGTTTGTCAGACCTGGGTGACTTCTGTTTCCTGATCAGGCCCTAATAAATTACACCCTGTTATAGTAGATTAGTTAACCCTACATTTTTGTTTTCCCCATACCACCTATGAGTTGTAACTATTTACTTGTGTCTCTGTTCATTAGTATCTTGTGTATTTCCCATATTATTCTGTAATAGCCAAGAGTAGAATCTAGGTACTTTTGGTCATCATTGCATGCTCAATGTCTTCAAACTCTTAAGTGCTCAGTAATAATGTATGAAGGGGAAAAAATATAGTGTCTGGGTCTTTTAAACTTGTATATGCGGGCTAATTGAGATGAGCTTGAGGATAGAAATAAACTTCTTAAAACTAAATGGAAATCTCTGTTTGAGTTAGTGAACGGGTATTTTTCTCCCAATTTGCAAAAATCCCGTACCTTTCATTAGAGTCTCAGCATATTTGGACTCCTGAAAGTTAAAAGACAGTGCCTTTAGAAGAGATGCCCACATACACAGAGTTTCACAAGATTGATATTAATAAAACTCTCTGTGAGCACAGAGGAGGAATGAATCTTTGCTACAGTAGTTCAAGCCAAAAACTTAGGAATCATCCTTAACATCTCACTTTCTCTTATTCTTCATATCCAATTATTCAGTATTTGTATCATTTGGCTCTACGTTCTGACACATCCACAATGTCACTTTTACCATCATTATTTCTTTTTGGTCAGCCCATAGGTATAAGTACAAAGTTCAGCTACCTAGTTAAACAGATGAAGATTGACTTAGTTATTGCTGTTCCAAGATGAGCTTTTGACATACATGATAAATAATCCAACAGATGATTGGGTGGTGAAGGGTAGTGGAAGTTAGAGTAAAATTTTAACAACAAATGTGTGTTGTTCTCATACACTCACATATATAGCTTATGGGTTGGTGTATGAGTATTTTGGGTCATCATTGATTTAATATATACACGCATGAGAGACAGAGAGAGAGAGAGAGAGAGCCAAGCATAACAAATGCTTACCAAGGAGTTCCAAATCATTTTATAAATCTTTTCAGTCTGTCTCATCTGTCATCCTGAAATGCTGGTGAGATGACTTCAAGAAACACAGTCAACTTTTGTTTTTGGAGACTGCAGGATAAATATTATAGATTTGGAACTATTTGGCTCAAGACTTCAAAGCTTTGAATAAAGCTACTTGATGATTTGGAAGCTACCTGGAAGAAAATTTAACTTTTGCAGTTTGGCATAATTTTTTTCCTTCCCATCATTTAATTCCTGCCTGCTCCTTCTTCTTCTCCAGCAGCAAATTAGCAATTTGGATGCCATAGATACAATTTAGATGTGCATACCAGCCAAGGTCATGAGGCTCAGTATGTAAACAGGAATTCCAATTGTATTTTGGATAGAACTCCCAAAGTCAGAAGGGAATCTAGGTTGCCCTCTCTCTCTCTCTCTCTCTCTCTCTCTCTCTCTCTCTCTGTCTCTCTCTCTCTCTTTCTATCTCTGTCTCTCTGTATATGTGTCTCTCTCTTCCCCCTCCCTCTCCCTTTTTCCCTCCCCCTCGCTCTCTCTCTCTCTTTCTCTCTCTTCTTTTAATTTCCTGCTCCTAGAAAGAATCATGATAATTTCCTGTCCCTCTCCTATCTGGATTCAGGCCTCTTCCCTCAGTCCCCTTCTCTGTGGCTGTCCCTCGGAAGGTAAAAATAAGTAGTATGGAATTGAACCAAAAAATTATAAATAGAGCAGAATGAGCTTCAAGAGTTAGCAGAGTTTTTAAAATTTAACTTTACACTCTGGTGATGGCGGTGTTGGAGTAAGTCAATGTAATAAACTGTGAAAACTAAATTTGAACAAATGTGAGGTGATTGTACTTACAGGGAATTAAATATACATGACTCTGCTTTATGAATTTATTAACTATTGTCCTGTTTTCAATGCTTCTTAGGTTCAAACCTTCCTCTGGATTATTATATATAACAAACTATACCTTGTTTTCTACTTATCTATCAAGATTTAGATGTAGATATATGTAGTTTATTTCTCTATTGGCTCAATGTTAGCACTGGTAAATTCCTGAGAATCCAATATGGTCAATGCACAATCTACGCACACATGCTTTGCTGTGGTCCACAGTTGGTTTCAATTTCTGCCTTCCGAACATTTAAAATCAGTTCCATTTTTTAATGGTGCTGACCATTGTGCTACAGTACACTGAAACATCACCTTCATGAAAATCTGATCTGAAAAATCGACATTAAAAACAGAGAATAACTTTTAGCTAAGCATTTTCATTGCCATTTTTGTATGTGTTTTCATTCCATTGCTGGGTCCCTTCCTTGAGGATTATTATGGAAATGACATTTGTTCTAGAATGTTTTACAAATGGCTCCATATACTTTGGCCCTTTAAAAACCCTAAAATAATCTCTATTTAACTCTGAATTCACAGATATGAATCCTTCACTCATCAAGCACCGTTGAGAATCTGTATGTGACAGGTATAGTGTGTAACTGAGGGAAGAGGGAAGAAATGCAGAGTCAAAGATTTCTCAAAGCAACAAGTCAGAGAATGGGTGCTGTGACACAGGCAGTAGGCGTAGGATGTAGTGAGAGCCACCAGGAGGTGGATCTGACCTCCCAGCCCGTTTGGGAGAAAGGATCTATTCTGGTGACCATATTTTGAAAGATTAGTAGGCAGTAACTAGGTAGAGAGGACCAGTTGCTACATCCTAGAGACTGTGTCCAGAAATTGGCACATGCAAGATCAACCTGTGCCATGGAGATTTTACTCCTGGAGTCTCTGTGTTGAAGGTAGGAGGAGTGGCCAGACTGGCAAGACAGTGAGTGACAAAGAAGATCTTACAGGGCTAAAATAAATGCCCAGGAACATTATAGGCTAGAGGTTACTAGGATCAGGTTTGCATTTCAGAAAGATCGTTTTTCTTTAACTTCAGCCCATCACCAACTTATTGAGAATGGTTGTTCTTTTTGCCAGTTGACATTCATGACCCACAAAGAAAAAATATTGTATTAGATTAGGTAGGATATTAAACACCAACTAAAGGCAGAACCCAGATCAAATAGAACTACTGAGTACAGCATGTCCTAGTTTTCAGGAATATCACCATCAAATACCCATTGGTTCATTAGACTTGGTGAACTTTTAAGAATTTACAGAGTTTTAAAAATCCTTAACAATGTAATGTGAAAAGAAGCAGGCTTTGAGCCCAGTGAAGGGGTTGTGAAATAAAAAAAGAAGGACCCATTCTGAAACAGCTCCCATGAGAGGTCTTGTCCACACTGAGGATGGAAAACCACACATGGATGCAGGCCGGAGGCTTGGCTTGAGGCAAAGAGGGAGTCTCTGGAGTGAGCCAACTGGGGTGAAATCCAAGTTCCTTTATTATAAGTCAACTATCCTCTTGCAAAATGAGGATAGTTAGTACAGCCCACCACCTGGGGCTATTGTCAAAATTAAGTTAATGTTATCAACACTTAGAACTGTGCCTACACCTGGTTGGCTCTTCATAAATATTAGTTTTTATTTATCATGCTGTGTGACTCCCATCATAAATGAAACGAAGCACCTGGCACATAATTAGATGAAGTAAACATTCATTTCATTTGCCATTCAGTAGTGACAAAGTAGAGGCTTGATCGGAAGAATGTGGTTCAGGAGACAGGGGTCTGGCCAAGATGACCTATTCACAGTCCACCTGGCTCAGATTCTGTGGCTCTCTAAACAGCAGCAAGGATTTGTCTGTGGTATGTGAGGTTTTTGCTTTACTCTGCTGAACTCCCTGCCTTGCCTTGGGAGACACACAAAGCAAAGCTATCCAACCTGGAATATTGCATCCTCACCAAGTTTGGAAAACTGCTGTGCACCACAGCGATTTCTGTTGGCCCAGGTTTTCTTTTTCAGT